>JANHFN010000140.1:466359-481525 GCA_032468175.1 Toxicocalamus goodenoughensis
TACTCAAGGACATTAGCGGACCTCGCCAGAGCGCGGGATAAACGCTGAAGAAGAAGAAGAAGAAGAAGAAGAATGTGGCACTTTATTCAGGGCTATCTACAAAGTATGGTAAAAAAAACAAAACAGTGAAGATAGCAACTGCAGTGGTAGGATTAAAGCTTTTTTAATTCTTTTTCATGTGCACATGTAATGCGCATAAAAACCAGCTGAGGTTTTGATCACAGCAGTTCAGGACCATCTCAACAGCCTTTTCTTTCCTGCTACTTTCCAACTGCCTTTATTTTAGGCTGCTGCTTCACTTGCACCCAAACGATGGGCCTGGTCTTTAAAGAAGCTTTAGCCTTTCCCCTCTGTTCCATTTTTGGGATCACAACAGAAGGAAGCAGTTTCTAATATAACTGGCAAACAGGTTAACTCTCAGATTTCTCTAAATCTAATCTCTAAATTATCAAAATCTGCTCTTAAGGGGATTAGCCATTGTTCAGTTGTTGGGAACTATTTTGCTTTCATCGAACTTCAGCATTGGCTGATATTCCAGGCAAGATTTAAGCTAGAGTCTCTTCTGCCTTTCCTACAAATGTAAATTTGGTGATATTGATGTTTTAGCAGATGCAATCAGCACAGGGGTAAAATAAGGATGGTAGGAGAACTGAGGAAAGGCAATACTTTGCCTAACAGATTGATACTTTAGCAGATGCAATCAGTGTAGGGGTAAAATAAGAAAAGGGAAAAAAAGCAAGGAAAACCAATACTTTGCTAAACATATTAGCCAGTTGTCTTTAAAACTCATTTGTCTTTAGAGAACAATAGGACTATTGTTTTATTCTAATAGCCTCCCTGAACAGAAACAGATATTTGCACAGACTATTTCTCTCATTGCAAACACAATTAATCAATTAATTTAAAACAAAACTCAAATGCTAGGTATTTATGTTTAACAAAATTACAATTCCCCAAGCAAGCAAGGGAAGATTTTGACTTCAGTCTTGTACACACTGATGTGCATCATGACATCTCTATCTGCTACAGAACTGTGATGGCACAGTGGTTAGAATGCAGTACTGGCAGGCTACTTCTGCTGCCTACAATTTGGTAGTTCGAATCTTACCAGGCTCAACGTTGACTCAACCTTCCATTCTTCCAAGGTGTGGGTAAAGTGAGGGCCCAGATTGTTGGAGGCAATACGCTGGCTCTGTAAACCATTTAGAGAGGGCTGTAAAGCACTGTGAAGCAGTATATAATTCTAAATGCCATTGCTATGTTATTAAGTCCATAAAAGAGAGTTCACATCATGGCAACCCAACACACATTTATTTATTTGATCCACTCCCTCCCCCAGTATATATCCCGTGGATTTATTTTCCCATTTTATGACTGTGTTTATTCAAAGTTTCTTAACTAGAGCTGAAATGGATCACTGAACCAATTCTACTAGCTATAGACTGAAGGACCTTCTTTCAGTTTCATCCCTTCTACACCATCACTCTTTTTGTACTCCAAATTCTCAAAAATAGTTCGAAGCCAAACTATGTTGACCTTTCTTGCTGCCTCTCTAGTCAGCAAAGAATGTGAAGGAATCACAACTGCACCCACAGCTTCATTTAAAAGAAATACCTGATCCTAGTTCACTCAAGGGGGAAATAAAACTAGTTGGTATTAGCCTATCTTACACTCCTTTTGTGTAATTTTTGTATGCTTTTGTCAGCTTACATGAAAAACAGTTTGACCAGTTGAGATGCAAAACCATAAAGCTACTAAGAATGACCGATTAGGGGCTCAAAGCCTTGGAACTGGAAACTGGAAACTTTGTAAAGCTTGGCTAGGTGGCATCCAAACTGCACTGGGGAGAGTGCCTAGCCTATCTTTCCTTTCTCCTTAGGAAGAGAAAGTTTTTGGACCAAATCTGGTGCATAAGTCTGAAAGCGGACTTTGAAGTTATTTCTTTGTTATATGTCAATATTCCGGGTCACTGAATATACAAGGCACTGAACCACAAGCAAACCAACTATAGTTTAGTTTAGCTTTGTATGTGAACCCAACTCATTAGGTTCACTACTTCAGAAAATTAGTTGATTGAAATAATAGTTCATTAAGCAGATAGATACACATTGGGTGACTATGGCCTTTTGTCTTCATCCAGTTCTCAAATCGTTACTTAATCATATACTCATTCCTACATAATACGGTTTGATGGCTCCTTCCAAGCAATACTGACTAATGGGTGTATTTATTTGGAACAGATTTAATAGAAGAAAGGTCAATGTCCTCTTGGTGACTTTGATGTCCATTTCTATGCCATTTTCTTAGCATATGGTGGGTTGCTATTGTCTTCTTCCAAGATGTTGTTTCAATTTCCCATGCTAACTTCTAATTCTGCTTTTTCTTACATCTAAGTATTATCCAGTCCAACCCTGATGTTTCTTGAGATCAATCAAAGTCAGCCAAATGCTATATTTTTTTAAAGATTTCCTAATTGTATGAATGTAGAGAGACTTGCATGTTTCATTTTTAGTTATTTGTATAGCATCATATACAATTCTTAGGATTCTGGTCTCAAATTAATTGAGAGGAAGAGGCTGGCTGAGAAGAATATGATTATTGTGATAGGTTCTGCAGAAATTGAGAAACACAAACTATATTCCTTTGTTTACAAAATCACTTATTTTATCAAAAAGAGAAAAGAACTTATATTCAATAAAGCCATGCTGATTGGTAATAATCAAGTACTTTTTGTCTACAAGTTAGTCAATGGTTGTTTTATTATCTGTTCTGCTATTTTTAAGGTAAAATAATCAGGTTAACTTGTTTATAATTTTAGGAATTTTTTAAAAAAAATATAAATAGATATACAGTATTTGCTTTGAAAAGGAGGATGTTTCAGAACTGGACTGTAATTATTTATTAAAATAGCTAACAGAAAGATACCAGTATTTACTATAGTATTATGAGGATTATCTAACTAGCTTCTAAATTATTCTGCCCTCCTTCCTCTCTTCTAATTTTTCTCCTTTCTCCAGTGCCGGTTTTAGACTTGGTGAGGCCATAAGCTATGTAAAGCCTTGTTAGAGAGTTACACCACAAGGTCTCATTAAGGTGCATACCAAAACAAGACATTGGGTCACCCCCCCAAAAAAAGAAATAAAATGTGTATATGCTTTTTAATTATTTAAAAGCAAGGCATTTAAAGTGAAAAATACAAATTATTTTCATACAAATGCATTTACAGATTTATTATTTGACTGGCTTGATCTCTCTTCTAGATTATAATACGGTATACTCTGGAAACAATGCTGAAATATAGTTTTCAAGATAATTATACACACACAAACACACACGCACAATAAATAATCAGAATCATTTTTTAAAATATAAGCAATAAGGAACTCTTGCAAAATCAGAAAATTGATGTTCTGAAATTGTGCAAGGCCCTGTGAAATGTGAGGCCCTAAACTGTAACTTGTTTAGCTAATGTCTAAATGTTCTCCCTGCTCCATAGTCTTTATTGCATTACCTTTCTTGATCCCATGTGCATAGTGTATTGGATGTTCCCTTCTCTCCCACCCCATAATCTCATTGTGACCTAGATCGGATTGGAAGTATTCTCATGGGCCCACAGGCTAATGTTAATTTAGTTTATTCTGTTGTGAGCTGGGGTAGACTGGAAATCTGATTTGGGTCAAGCTATTTTAGAGTTTAGATTCTGATTTGTTGGAACTTTGGCGAGCAAACTTTATGAAGACAACTAGCTCCACCTGGACAACCTGCCATTAGCTTTTGAATGACAACGTAAGAACGCAGATTGGATTAGAGATCTGCAGTATTGTTGTTTGTTAAACTAGAACATGAGCATTGGCTTTTGCTACCAATAGATACAATACAAGATTTGGATAATGACATCATAAATAATCTGGAAGACATCCTTCTTGAACATTCATAGACTTCAATTTGTGCAAGGATGCTTTAGAATGCTCTTTTATTGCCTTGCTCATTTTTATATATTTGTCAGACTTTGAAAATGTCTCAGCCCAATTTGCTTTGTTGGGAAAGACCAAAGTTAGTCTTAATTAATTCATTTATTTAGGATGTTTGTACTGCATGCCTTGTGACATAGATTTCTGGATGAAGGATGTACTTACAAATCATTGGGCTAATATCCTCATTTTCCCCAATGCCTTATCCAATGTTGATGCAGAAGATGATCAAGCTGAGCCCGAGGGTGGGGTCAAATGTATCATCAGTTTAGAGTAGCTAAACTCCCACTAAATTCAGTTCCCCATGAATTCCACTGATTCTTATCTAGGACCAATTTGTCTTGACCATTAGTGAATCAGATTTTTGTGTACAGAAAATATGGAATAAATTTGTAGTACTTTTGAACTCTGTTCCGGTTCCTGGTTTCTTGAGCCTGAGAGCCTCTGGATAGTGGGTATCCAGTATCCAGTAGTAAAATATATCTGGATTGGGGAAGGGCAGAATGGATAAAGTAGGCAAACTTTTGCTCCCAATTTCAAAAATTGCTGCTCATAAATCAACATTTTCCTATTTGCAGAAACAAATGTCAGTCAACAAATCTTGATTAAATAATTTCAGAAATATTTAAATTATTAATTTCTAATGCATTTCAACATTCAAATTATTTTCCTTATAATGTAATTTAATAATCATGTTGCAAATGAAGATAACTTAATTAAAACGTTGTTAAATACAGACTATAAGATATTTAAGACAATATTGGCAGAAAGAATGAAACAAATTCTCAATGAACTCATACATGCAGACCAGAATGGTTTCCTGCCAAATAGACAAATTGAAAACAATATCAGAACAGTACTAAATTTGATCGAATATTATGAAGCTTACCCAGAAAAACAGGCAGCTTTAATCTTCCTAGACACGCAAAAAGCATTTGACAATCTTAATTGGAAATTCATGCTATATCAAATTAAAAAGCTAAATTTCAGTACTAATATAGAAAAAAACATTACAAGAAATATACTCAAATCAGAAAGCGAGTGTACTACTAAATGGAGATCTCAGGGAAGACTTCAAAATCACAAAAGGAGTGAGACAAGGGTGTCCACTATCGCCTCTAGTATTTATCTTGTCTTTAGAAGTGTTGCTAGCTGCAACCAGACAAAACCCAGAGATTCAAGGAATTAAAATTAGAAATGAGGAATATAAAGTTCAGGCATTTGCTGACGATTTGGTATTTATAGTAGAAGATCCAATGAATTCGAGACAAATATTGTTTCAACAAAGAGAAAAATTTGTGGAAGTGGCAAGTTTTATAATAAACAAAAACAAAACTAAGATGATAGTCAAAAATTGTATAACAAAACAGAAAGTAGTATTAGAAAATATCATGGGACTGCAAATAGTAAAAAAGGTGAAATACCTGGGAAGTTGGTTATCACCCAGATGTTTATAACTAAAAGAGGACAATTATACTAAATTGATTAAACAAATTAGAAAAGAATTGGAATTATGAACCAAATTGAAACTATCTCTATTATGAAGAAAAGCAACGTTGAAAGTGAATATACTACCAAAATTAATATATTTATTTCAAATGATCCCAATTAAGTTAGGGAAATCTTTCTTTATAGAACTAAATAAAATGACATCTAAATTTGTCTGGTTGGGCAAAAGGCCATGTATTAAGATGAAACTATTACAAGATAATAGGAGCAGAGGCGGTTTTGGACTACCACAATGGGACCTCTACTATCAGACAGCAGTGCTGAGTTGGATTAAGAATTGGGTTAAATTAAAAGATAAGAGGATATTAACATTAGAAGGACATGATCTCCTGATTGGTTGGCATGCATTTTTGTGGGAAAACAAAAGTAAAGTGCATACCTATTTTAATCAGCATTTAATAAGGGACTCATTGATCACAACCTGGAAAAAAATTAAAGGTAAGCACTATATGGAAATCCCATGATGGTTGTCAACCATGGAAGCTATAATTCATCCAAATAGATTAGACTTAAGGAAAATGGTAAGTTATGAAGAATTATTAGATAGTCAAGGGAAATTAAAATCAAATCAAGAACTAAAAGAAAATGGAATTATAATTGATTGGTGGCCAGATTTGCAAATCCAAAATAAATATTAAAAAGACCTAAAAGATTTTGGTTTTGACAAAGGGAAGAACCAATTAGATAAAATATTAATGGGATCAGAACAAAAACTTATAACTAAAATGTATGAATATTTATTAGATTTCAAAATGGAAGAGGAAACAGTCAAAGGTACAATGATTGCATGGGCACAGAATTTTGGACATATTATAGAATTAGAGGAATGGGAGAAAATGTGGAACATAAATTATAAGTTAACAGTATCTACAGCATAAAAAGAAAATATATACAAAATGTTTTATAGATGGTATTTAGCTCCAACGAGATTGGCAAAATCTACCCCAACATAAGCCCTAAATGTTGGAAATGTAAAAAAGTTGATGGTACATTTTACCACATGTGGTGGTTATGCCCCAAGACAAGACATATTGGATCCAAATCAAAAATTGGTTACAAGAGATTACTAGGTACTGGATTGAACTCAGACTAGAAACCTTCCCTCTAGGAATCATCAAGGATAAACTACCAAAAGAGGTAAAATATTTATTGCTACACATTACAACAGCCACCAGAATAGCCTTTGCGCAGGTATGGAAAACACCAAATATTCCCAACGAAGAATTGATAATACATAAAATAATGGAAAGTGCTGAGATGAATATGTTAACATTGGGACTGAAAGAAAAAGATGACTCAGAATTCTTTTTAATCTGGAACTGGTATAAATGGCTAACAAACAGAACTAAGAAGGGAGACAAGAACTCTAATTGAAATAACCCTTATGAGAGTAAAATGTAAATATGTAATTTATATAAAGATATAAGGATAACAATTATAGTGGAAATTATTATTTAATATTAGTTAAATGTAATGTATTATGATAGTTAACTTAAGAACCTGTATGGATGCCAAGAATGCTGTCAGAATTGAGATGTTTTATGATGTAATAAAAGAAACCTAATAAAAATATATTTTAAAAAACTTAATTAAAATGTCAATTTTTAAAATTAACTTTGCTTTACTTTAAATGGGCTTATTTTGGTACCAAAGTTGATCTGGCAGGTATGTATAGAATTTGTGACACTTTACCTGTTCTCTCTATGTAAAGTTGTAATCACACTGCTTGTTGATTTATTTTTTCTGATCTAATTTAAAAACAAGAACCTCATCTTTTTAAGGTCAGCATCAGAAGTATTCACACAAATGAAAATATATGATATAACAATAACAGTAATAATGAAATGACTACTAAAAGATTAGTATGAGATCATTAGATCAAAATGACTTTAACAATGGAAGATTTCAATCTAACATAGCTATCTATACGGTCATAGCCATGAAATATTCATGTCCTCAGATTAATACTCTAAAGAAAATATTGTGAGTGAGGAAGATATTTAATGTGACAGGTTGAAGTTAGTTGACATTTTGGATGGTCATTCTCCTCAGAATGTATTTTCAAATTCTTTACTTCTCCAACTTCTCTGAGTTTTCAAAAAAATGGAAAATAAAGCATTAAATTGACAAAAACTAGGCGGGAAATATACAGGTTTCCCATGACATCTTCCAATACTGTAACTTTTTTTAATTTAAAAAAAGCCTGGTTTCCAAATTAATTAAGGTTCGCCCTTGACATATTGCTTTCAATGATGCCCCAATTAAGGTACCTATTTAGCAAGTGATGCCCAAGTTTAGAATTCAAGGAATTGGATTTCAAAAGAAACCCTACACTAGTTCAGTAAAACCATTTTCAGTTACTCTTCTTTGTGTTCCAATTTTTCTCTCTTACGCAACAAGGGTTTCAATGTTGCTGAAGGATAAATAATGACAGGACAAGCTTTTAATGATTAATCCCATAATTGATTGGATGATAAAAGAATGATAGATTCCCAAAAAAGAGGTTGTTTGCTTATAAAACAAGATATTATGTGTCTAAGATATTTTACTATAATAAAATAGAAGATTATAGGTTTTTCCCCATTTCTGATCAAAGTTATTTAATTATCAGAGAAATATGTAACATTTTATTGCTCAAATGTTAAAGTTTAACTTAATTTAGATTAAATTAAAAGTTTGAATTAAAAGTTCATTCAAACAGCCTCTGTTATTATTTAACACATGCACTGTCACCCTCTCTGTTCATATTTTCTTGACTTTCTCTCACTTTGTGAGAGAAAAATAATATACCCACTTTGATGAATCACAATAGCAAAAGTACTTGTGGTGAAGTTTAACAAATTGTTTGCAAGTGCTTAGATCTCAGAAATGTCAGTTCTTTCCATTTCTAATGCAGCAGTGGTTATCATGATGTTTAGCCAAGCTGTTGTAAATGATTGGATTTATTATTATTATTATTATTATTATTATTATTATTATTATTATTATTATTATTATTATTATTATTATTATTATTATTGTTGTTGTTGTTGTTGTTGTTGTTGTTGTTGTTGTTGTTACTTTGTTTTAAGAATTTTTATCCACAGGAGGATTTTTGTTATAATCTATTTTGTTTAAATTTTGCTGTGCTGGAGAAGTGTAAGTGTACCCTGAAGAGTATATGAGTGCATGTTTTGAATGGATTGAGACATTTTATTATAATTTTTACTATGAGCACTTTAATTTCTCTCAAATGGCTGTTAGCTTTTGCCACAAATTCTAAGACAAACATGAAATGTCGTTTCAGAAATAGATGTGATAATTTCTAAAGTCGATCGGTAACAAAGATAGGCTAAAATAAGAATGAGATGCTGCATGTGGCACAGACGTGGCTAGCACACTCCTTCTCTACATTATTAAAGAGCATTGTGTGAAAACCTCAATAGATCAACACTGTGATGGATGGTAATAAGTATGGGCCTATATGGAAGATGACATCTCATATGAATAGGGTGGGCTGGAATGTAACAGGGGTAAAGGGAATGGAATGGAATGAAATGAAATGAAATGTTGGGTGTCAGTGGCATCTGAACAGAAAAACTTCATCAAAGAAGTATAGAATTTATCAGTCATCTGGATGTTTGCAGCCCATATTTGGCTGCCAAAGGCTGTGGACGTCTTGCATATTATTTGGAACAAATAATGTTTACTTTGAGCAAGCACCTATCTATTATTTTATTGAAGCAGCCCCTCTTTTTCAGGTTTTGTGCAAGCTAGAAAAAAAGTACAGCTGTTTTAAGATTCAGTTTGATTCTTATGATTGATTCCTTAATACAGCTGTATCTTTTTATAGGAGTGATCTGTTTTTTTAAAAAAAGAGGCTACAGTGCTGTGCTCATTTCTCCATAAAGTCCAAGTCATCTTAAGCCCTACCAGTCATCTTTTATTCCAGTCCATAAACTCAATATTTGTGCTACCTGCACATGTGAATCTCAGGGAAAGGGGAGAATAAAGAGGGACAAGTGATATTACATGTCATGATCTTACTATACAAATGATATAAAATATATACTTTATTTCATTTGCATCGTGTCATGATGTGACTAATGCAAATTGCAACATTTGTGACATCTGTCCAGAAATAACAGCAGGCGATATCACTTGTACATAATTGGGGATGATTGTCCCTCCATTGCCTCATTGTTTTACAAGGCTCTTAATCTCCTTTGAGAAGGCTGGTAGCAATCGTTTCCTATCCTATTTTTGTTTTCTTTCTTCCTCCCAGATTGGGAAGTAAAAGAATATTGCTTATCTGCCACTCATGTCTACTTCTATTTTACTCCCCCACATAGTCGTGGAGATGGAAACAGGATGATCACAGAGTATCTAGAAAGGCCCCTTTCCCAAGGCTTTTTCTTGGACTTGGTTTTAGTTCCATGATGGATTAACTTCAAGGTCAGCAGTTGTCATGATAAGCCCAATTGACAAAATTAGGACCCATTTGAAACTTAATTCATGCAGGATTGTAACACTTTTGGGTATGGCACTGCCAGTAAAACAGCAATATGGTTCTATCAATAAAGGAGAAAATTGTAGCTCAGGGCTGAAATAACCTTCAATGTGGTACTCTTAAAGGACAATAACTAAGCGAAATAATTTGTCAGAGCCAAAATGAGAGAATTATCCATAAGTTCCTTTATTAATTACATGTTACATGAGCATGTTTTGTTGGATGTGAAGTTTCACTCCCTAACTATACTTCCAAAGGTTTTTAACAGGAATTTCTATTACCAAAACATAACAGGGAAATCCTGATTGCTGAACATTAAGTGCTGAATATGTTCAATTATTATTTATGAGCTGCCGTCAATGTGGTCCTTAGAATGCACTTTGATGCCCTAATATTGGATCATCTAATTTTACCATTACATTCATAAATATATGTTTATAAATCTTAAAAGTATACCAAAAACAGTAGAAAAAAGCTTTAAATTTGTAGCTAAGGAATTAAAGAGGCAAAATAACCCTGATTAAAGGAGCTTGAAATCCTAAAGATAAGAATAATTAAAGCCATGATATCAAAGATCCTGTCTCAGAACAATCATCCAGAAAAGGATAGTGTCCCATGCTACAGATCAGGATGCAGTGAAATTAACATTTAAAACAAACCTGATGGCCCAAATCGTCAAAGTCCCTTGTGCAATAGACAAGCTGAAAATATTAATGCCACCAGCAACTAGGTTTGATGAGATATTAAGGTGCTGACCTAGAAACCAGGAGATTGTGAGTCTCACAGATGCTTTTTCAAAAGGCAACTGGACTGTTTTTTCTTTGAGGAGGAAGAAGAAGACATTTCATTCGGTGGTGGTATTCAGCAGGTTCTGACCAGTTCTGGAAAACCGGTAGTGGAAATTTTGAGTAGTTCAGAGAATTGGCAAATACCACATCTGACTGTAGATTTTACAGTATCCTTCCCGTGCCACACAGGCTAAGCCACACTCATAGAAACGGTAATAAAAAAAATTGAATTCCCCCCCCAAATTGAATATCACTTCTGATCCAAGAAGCTTCATCAGTTGTGACTGGATGGTAAGGGAATGGAAGGGTAGCTTCTAACAGGATGGTGGGGATGAATGGAAGGATTGTATTTCTTTGCAGTCATCTGGTTGTTAGCACTCTGTCTGAGAGCCATTGAGGCCACTTGGAAATTCTAAAAGACAAGAGTAATTAAAGCCACAATACCAAAGATCCTACCTTCCTTTTGTATCTAAGGAAGGCAGAACCCCACCCCACATTTAAGTATGAAATCTAGTTGAGCGATTTGGGTCAAGTCATTCTCTCTCTCTCTCAGCCCATCTCACCTCTCAGGGTTGCTGTTGTGGGCAAAACAGAAGGCAAGAATAGTAGTTATGCTTGCCACCTTGAGTTCACCAAATATAAATTAAAAGGTGGGATAAAATAATAACAAAAACAACAATACTATTTATTAAGCATGAAAGCTCGTTGGGTGATTTGGGTCAAGTCATCCTCTCTCTCACTCAGCCCATCTCACATCTCAGGGTTGCTGTTGTGGGCAAAATAGGAGGCAAGAATGGTAACTAAGTTTGCCACCTTGAATTCACCAAATATTTTATCCCACTAAGGTGGGATAAAATAACAACAACCATAACAATAATGATTTGACAGGTGGATAAAAATGCCAAATCCAGTCTAAACATCTGGTCAATTATATTAATCTCCCAGTGAGGCACTATTTGGATGTGGTTGTGGTGTTTGTATGCTATGAGAAGGATGGGCGCTATGGCAGAAGTTCAACCACACTGGGCCTGCAAATAGAAGCAGAATGACTATGGCAGAAGAAAGTGTTCTGACCTGGCTCCCAAATATGACAAATCCTCTGTAATTAATTAAATGTTCTCTTTATTAAAAGCACCAGCAGCCCTGGCAAAATGTCTGTCTGTCTGTCTCTCTCTCTCTCTCTCTCTCTCTCTCTCTTACTCACTCACACACACACACACACACACTCACACACAAACATATACCAGGCTAATTAGTCTGTCCAGCAGGGAGATTAATAGTTGTCTGTCACACCTATTCATCTCCGCCCCCTGCCTTTTATCCCCAGAAATAGGGTGGGGCTTCGCTAGTTGCAGTGGTTTTTCTGTCCCAAGGATTGCCCCATTGATTTCCACTGCTCTGCTCTCCTCTGCCTTCTGCACATCCCTGCATCAGGCACTGGTCCCAGCTGTTCCTCCTCTTCCTCATCAGCCACGTCCAGACCTGGAGGCTGTTGACTCTCCATCTGAGGGCTGATGGATGGCCCAGGCTCCACCTCTGTCTCTATCTCTGACAGCTCCATTTCTTCTTCCCCCTTGGAGCTCTCAGATTGCCTTCACGCTGGCCCTGACTCCAATGCCACCTCATCATCTGATTCAGCTGCTGAAGGAGCTGGTGGCCAACAGGCCACAACAGAAAGCAAAGGTGGTGCCAATAGTAATAGGCAGCTTGGGTGAAATCCCAAAATAGCTGGAGCACCATTTGAACACCACCAGCCCCGACAAATTCACTGTCAATCAATTGACAAATCAGTCAATTACAAAGAACAGCTTTACTTGGAACAGCTTCCATCCTGAGATAATATCTTTAACATCATCAAACATTCACATCTGCCTATCCCAGGTCCTCGAGAAACACCCAGTAGGTGGATAAACATGCCAAATTTATTCTAAATATTTGGCTGTCTGTACAACAAACATTAATAATAAAGTTATACTCTAGTTTCTGTTTAGGTTATATAAATTTTTCACCTTTTAAGTATTTCTCTAGTAATATTAATAAACTTGCCTTAATGGTTATATTTTGCCCACTAGATGGTGCTTATATGGATTTATATAAATAACATTCATACTGACAAAATTAATTGTACAAACCAATCCAGTCTCTGCCTTAGTTGCTGGGCAAAAAGAAGATAATGTCTTTTTCCTAGCAAATCATTGAAGGTATGTTAGCACTGGAAATCTACATTTGTTCAACAGCATTGTTGCATGGTGCTTATAGGCAATTTTCAACCATAACAGGGACCAGAATTTTGTTTGCTAAGCAATGCGGTTGTTAAGCAAGTTGTCATGTGACCAGGCCCAATTTTATAATCTTTATTATGCCAGTCACTAAGTGAATCACATAGGTGTAAAGTGAAGCTTTGATTGACTTTGCTTGTCACAAGGCATCTGGGAAGATCGCAAATCACAATCACATGACTGAATGACACCATAAAAAATCATATAATAATAGACAAACACAACATATAAATGCAAAATATAAAATGGGGCCAATCAGAAAGCAAGACAATCAGAACTGTCACTCAACTGGCCCTTAACAACTGGGGAAACGTCAGGTCTTAACAGTTTTCTGAAGGAGAAAAGAGGTGGGGAATCTGGCATACATTCGATGGACGGGAGGTTATTCCAAAGAATGGGGCAACTATAACAAAGATACACTTCCTAGGTCCAACAAGGTTTAAAAGAAAGAAACTGGAGTATACCTCCTTCTGGCAGTGTGTAAGAGATTAGGGTTTAGATTACAATTTACATATGTGGAGATTTGAAGGCTTGTAAAAAGATCTTGCTATTAATAAGGGTATGATCAGGGT
Organism: Toxicocalamus goodenoughensis; assembly: GCA_032468175.1. NCBI lineage: Eukaryota > Metazoa > Chordata > Lepidosauria > Squamata > Elapidae > Toxicocalamus > Toxicocalamus goodenoughensis. The sequence continues at coordinate 479,968 of JANHFN010000140.1, forward strand.
AGTGAAGTAATCTGTATTATTCTGATTCTTCTGAAATCATTTGGAAATCAAATCATTTTCTTCTTGAGTTGTCCCTAGAATTCAGTGGAATGATTTCTAGAAATAGGGCCTTAAACATGAAATTCAGGATGTGGTGCAGTGGTTAGAATGCAGTATTGCAGGCAAACTCTGTCCACAGTCTGTAGTTTGATCCTGATGGGGCTCAAGGTTGACTCAGCCTTCTGTCTTTCAAAGGTCAAAAAAAAAAAGAATGTGAGAGCAATATGCTGACATTTTAAACCTCTCAGAGAGTGCTGTAAAGCACTATGGGGCAGTATATAAGTCTAAGAGTTATTGCTTTTGCTAGGTATATCTCTCTGGTCTCCAGTGTCAGCTATATTCTGGTGACCTGGTTCTGATTTCCAGTTATGAATATTGTACGGTGAAAATTGAAGCTAGTTGCTTTGCCTCGATTTATCTGTTAGCTGCAGACACAATGCTTGAATGAACATGGATAGATAAGTAGTGGAGAGAAGGGAAATAGGTACTTCCCATAACCTGTGAGCATGTACAGAAACACGTGGAACCCTGTTACTACAGCTAGGAGTGCCAAAACTCTTCTGATAAATGGCAAAGATTCAGTGTATTTCAGGGAAGGATTCTTTCCATGTGGTATCACTTTCTTCTCTTATGTATTCTTAAATCACCTACAAATATACAGTGAGCCCATGCCTGGGAGAGAAAGAGGAAGAAAATCACTATACTGTTGCTTTTGTGTTTAATTTATGACTCAAAGCCACACCACTCATTCTATAAAGCCCCACGGAAAGCATAAAAATTGCTTTTGCTCTTATTAATTTCACACCAAAAGAAACCAGGGAGAGGCAATTTCCCAAAACAAAGACTTCTGAAGGTGCCTGAGGGATTGCCAAACAAAGATAAAAAGCACAGCTGAGCAACTTGCAAGCTTTAAAACAGGTGGAACAATACCTTGAATAATGCTCTGTTGCAACAGCAATTATGAAGAAAGAGACAAATGGGGCCTCTTGGAATATTGACAGCCTTTGTTTCACACTTCACTGTGTGTTCCAAGCGCCTTTACAGCTGGCAGCCCCATTGATTTCTGTCTCCACAGAATTAACAAAACCCAAGCACAAGTGAAAACCTTGCTTTTGGTTAACCTTCAAGTCCCTTTCCCCCAAATGTTTGGTTTCAGAGATCTCTGCTAATGACGGGATACTAACTTCTCCTTTCAACTAGGTTGGAAATGCCATTGTCTCAAACTAAGTAAAAATAAAGTAATGCTAACCTGGGGGAAAAAAACACATTTTCCTCCTGTTTGCCTCCTTTGCTTTCCATTATTCTTATGGTGGTAGTGAAATAATTTGAGCAATACAGCCTCTGTGATCTATCTGAGATGTAAGATGGAAAACAGTGGTGGGATATGGGATTTGAAAACTTTTACTACCGGTTCTGCAGGCGTGGCTTGGTGGGCGTGGCAAGGGAAGGTTACTGCAAAATCCCATTCCCTCCCCACCCCACTAACCTGCTTTCCAGCTCCATTCTCCTGTGCAGGGCA
>JANHFN010000140.1:529571-539779 GCA_032468175.1 Toxicocalamus goodenoughensis
TGATGGCAGATGAGATTCTGCCAAAACGTTGCTACAACTTTAAAAGCACAACTATAATGACATGGGAAAATACCCGAGCAAAGCTGAATACCATATATACATACACACACACACACACACACACACACATACATGTCTTTTTTGTTTTGTTTTTGTAAAGCTGTATGCCTTTGCTACTATAATAAGAAATAATACACACTTAATTATGGTTTTCCAGATAGATGGGTTGGTGGATGGATGGATGAATGGATGGAGATAGGTAGGTAGGTAGGCAGGTAGGCAGGCAGGCAGGCAGGCAGATGATAGAGTAGCATGATGGACAGACAACCATTTGCAGAGAGCATGGAGGTAACATCATTTATTATTGCATAAAAAATAAGAATGGAAAACCACCAAGACCTGAAGCTTTTTCTTGAATTCTTCTAGGACAATCTTCAGAAATGAGATTGGAGTTATAGGTTGCTGACCTTTACTTTAAATGATTTCAAAAAGCTGAGACCTATAGAACATGAAGGTGCCTACAACAGATTGAAAATTCAGAGGTAAAAAGAAACACGACAACAGAGGATTCTAAATGCCTTACTTCTACTCTGAAAATGGCAGATAATTCAAGACCTGGAGGGATACATAGATGATAAGAACTTTGTTTTAGGTAATAAGATACTAGATCTTCAGTGGTAGTTTACTCTCAAGTAAGTGCCTATCAATTGTTGCTTTAGACTGATTTGTTGTAATTCAATGGTAGAGATTGAACTTGCAGCAATGCTGTATGCATCCTTACAGAAAAGGAATTTAAGTGAAATAAGATATAGGGCTGTTGAATACTTTTGTTTATACCTCCCCCCACTTTTCTGAAGTGGGTTTTCTACAAACATATAAACAAATCCTAATGAATCAGTAATTACATAGTACCCAGTCACCTTTGTGTGGGTGCCCTGAACAGAAAGAAGCAGTTCCGATTTAATTTAGCCACATTTAGCTGACATATTTAGGCACATGTCCACGTTTGTTCTTCAATCCATTTTCATGTTCCTGTCAGGAATATAATCTTTCCATCAGGTTCCATTACATATAATTCAATATGTCCATGATGAAGTAGTTGAAGGTTGAGCTTCTTAAAACTGAAAAACAGCAGATTAGTTATTGATACCCGATATTTTTTCCCTCAGTGTGCATATATTTGGCATCCTTCCTTAGCCTTCCTGCTGTGCATCTACACAGATTCACTAATGACTCAAGATCTTTAATTCAAGCTGCCCCCTCCAGATGTGCTTGGATTCTTTTTGGGGGGAGAGTATACAGAAGTGCACTTTCCTAGCTCTATAATTGGGAAAACTGGGCTTTGTGGCAGCCTACTATCAACCTTTGGAGAAGTTTCTTGAGATGATTGCGGGGTGCACTTTGTGGCATTTTGTTTGTAGGATTAATAACAGACCTTGGGTTTATTCCTGAAAGGAAGGAGTGAGTTAAACAGGCCTCGCAGTAGGAAAAAAGATGCTTACAAGGAAGCAATTCTTTGTGCCGTGCTATTGAAATGTGTTTTTTTTGCCAGGAATATATGCTGCAACAAGTTTCCCTCTTGAAGTAGTTTGACATTTAAGGCTATTGAGTGGAGTTTGCAGGAAGCCGGGAACAAAGAATGAAAGGAAATAGACAACAAATCCCAGATTTTTTTAAGTGCTGACTTCTACTACTATCCTTTCTAAAGTCTGTGATACTTTACTGCTACTGTTGGTAGACCAAACTGCACCCTATCCAGAGAGAGAGAGAAAATCCCCAAAGGTAAAATAGCTACATTTTAAAGAGAGAAACTAGGCAGATGAGATGCTCAAATATTAGAATTTGAGTATGTTGCAGTACTTTCAAAATTCCATGTCTTCTCTCAAATAGAAAATGTGTGTGTGTGTGTGTGTGTGTGTGTGTATAGGTAGGTTGGTATTTTTGTAACTGTTGCCTAAGTTCATTTTTATTTCCAGTGTCCAACATTATTTTCTGCATACAGAAGACCCTTGCTAATTCTTTTAAATAGCAGGGAATTTGTGGATAGTGGGAGCAAACCCATCTGGATTTGCCAGATTTTTGCAAATATTTTTCTCTATCTTTAAAGGCTGCCTTGAAAGGTTAAACTGCAGTTGGCAAAATTATTTCTTCTGTTCAACTTCAGAAGAACTATAAGTTCTTCATACCAATTTAATAGACTCTAACTTTCAAAGATGGCCAACAGAAGCAGTCGACAATCTCAGATCAATACTACAGTGACTAGCATAAGAGAGGTTGATTGCAGATGCTTGGATTCACATCCATGATTGACATATAAGATTGCTTTTCATTAATATGATGTCCAAACTTAGTTGTTATACCATAATTCATGGTTTAATGTGATTGTGTTTAATGTGATTAGTGCCAATGGTTATACAACTTGTGAAACAGCCCATTATATTTTTTCTAGCATCATGGTTCTTCATAATTTGTAAGAGTCACCTTGAGGAGGGGAGATGGGGGGGCATAGAAATGTAATTAATAAATAAACAGATAAAATAAGCCATTGTTTTAACAAACTTCTTTATATAATGTCATAGACATCGCAGGCTGACTCTGCTCACTGCCAGAAGTTCAATCCTGATCAGCTCAAGTTTGACTTAGCTTTCCATCCTTCTGAGGTCAGTAAAATGAAGACCCAGATTGTTGGGGGCAATAGGCTGACTTTGTAAACTGCTTAAAGAGGGATGGAAAACACTGTGAAGCGGTATATAAGTCTAAGTGCAAGAATTTATAGAACCATTACTGCTTCTGTATCTTTAATGTGGAAATTTGGCAGTGAAATGCTAAATGTCTATTAAGAAATAATTCAATTAGATATAATTGATTGGAGACCAATCTAATCAAGTTAGATGCCTCTAACAACTTTCAGAAAAGAATAAAAGAATAATTTGTATCATTGACTGGAGAAATGCATCCAGTTATGATCTACTTCATTGGTGGGGTAGTGTTTAAGTCTCATAAACAAACAAACCCTTAGTCCATATTTATTATTTATAATAGATCCAGGAATACAGGGATGAAGACACAAAGAAAGGTCCCCTTATCTGCCTCCCTTTCTAGATATATTAGAACATGGTTCCAGACATCCCAACTAACATAGTTACAATGATAAAGGAAAATATCTAGAAGACCTCACATTTGAGAAAGGTTAATGTTTGTCCTTCTTCAAATATATTATGGTAGTCATTTTATTACTGGAAAAGTACATCATTCATGTCAGCTATTACATATCATATATACCTCTAAGTATATCCAGTACCTTGAATCCTTTCCAACCTACCATTCCAAAGTTTAATGTGGATTTGTTGATTTCCTCGCAATCGTGCATATTTTTAATGTGCAGTATCACATCTTCTGTTACATTTCTACTTGACATTTATCTCTTCTGTTTCCTGGTTTATTCAAGGCAAAGAGTGAAATCCAGTGAAAAGCACCCACCGATGCTGTGATTCACACTAATATTTCATGCTAAGAAGTGGCTATTGTAAAATGTCATGAGAAATTGTTCAGTAAATGATCTGTTTGATGAATTCTTGTTTTCTATGGCCATTAGTGTTATTTGAAAGAGTACATTTATTTGAAATGTGTGAATCAACCATGATCCAACTTCAATTCAAGATTCAGATGCAGTAATAGTCTGCTTGAACCAATTTGAGATTCAATTGAAATAATTGTAGTTTTCATAATTATTATGAAATAAGAAGTTAAAACAATGAACTATAATGAGGAAGTGTCAAAGTACTTGTAGCTATTTCTTCCTTTCTTTGGAAAAATGTGATGAAAATTACAGGGAAGGTAGACTCTTCAGTGGAAGTTTAACTTGGTATCTTTAATCATTGATTTGTAATAAGTTGTTAAATGCTTCACCTGAAATTTTTTAAAAGACAGAAATAGCAAGAAGTAATAAAGAACAACCTTCAGATTATATACCAAAGAACCAATTTTACTGAACTGATGCAGAAATGTCTTACAATTAGCAAACTATTTTAAAATAGCTACTACTGTTAGTTACTCTGTTACCTTCTCACCTTTTGTCTATGGAGATTCTCAGTCATCCAGGTCATGGTTTTCCCAAAGGTGCTTTTTCAAGAGGCAACTGGACTTTCTGGTTTTTCTTTGAAGACATTTCGCTTCTCACCCAAGAAGCATCTTCAGCTCTGACTGGATGGTTGGGAATGGAAGGATTTATACGCCTTGCAGACAGCTGGTCATTTGCATCCTTTTAGGAGGGTCGTTGAGGCCCCTTGGAGAGGTTTACTTGTGTCCTCGGGATCACCTGAGTAGTGCAAATGATTCCTGTAGTCTGCAATTTTTTCTCCTCTGGAAATCCCTTCCTATTCCCACCCCATTCAAAGGGTGTGCCTCCCAAATAGCATAGCTAAAAGTCTGTGGAGAATCTCATTCACCCAGGTCATGGTTGTCCCAAAGGTGTTTTTTCTGGACATCCTTATCTAGGTTTTTTTTTTTGGTTCTCCTGGACTTTCTGGATTTTTTCTGGACTTTATGGACTCCGCGCCATCCCCCCCCCCCCCCACTGGTTTGGGAGTAGGAATAGATTTCCAGGAAAAATATTGCAGGCTACAGGAACCATGAGCACTACTCAGATGACCCTCAGGCTAATTCTGCTGATTGCCAGCAGTTCGAATCTCCCCAGGTTGACTCAACCTTCCCTCCTTCCCGAGGTGGGTAAAATGAGGACCCAGATTGTTGGGGGACAATAGGCTGACTCTGTAACTAGCTTAGAGAGGGCTGGAAAGCACCTGTGAAGCGGTACATAAGTCTTAAGTGCTGTTGCTGTTCTTGCCATTCTTAGAGAAAACATAGAGAAGCAGAAACGTGGGGATTGGCCTGTCCTAACCCAGATGTCTCTTTCCCAGGGGAAACTGGCATTGGCAAATCAACCCTCATGGACACGCTGTTCAACACCAAGTTCGAAAGTGACGCTGCCACCCACAAGGAGCCTGGGGTACGGTTGAAAGCCAGGAGCTATGAACTTCAGGAGAGCAACGTCCGTCTCAAGCTGACGATTGTCGATTCGGTGGGATTTGGAGACCAGATCAATAAAGACGACAGGTACTTTCAAAGATAATAATGACGGTATCTAGTCAGTCATGTCCGACTCTTGGTGATTCTGTGGGCCAGGTCTCTCCACAGCTTCCGATCTTGCACTACTTCTTGGATCCCAAAGGTGCTTTTCTTCAGGAGGTAACTGGACTCTCTTGTTCTTTTTTTTCCTTTTGAAGACGTTTCGCTTCTCATCCAAGAAGCTTCTTCAGCTCTGACACGATAGGTGGCAATGGAAGGATTGATATCCCTTGCAGACAGCTGGTCATTTGCATCCTTTTAGAGGGACATTGAGGCCACTTGGAAATTTATCTGTGTCCTCAGGGTTACCTGAGTAGTGCTAATGGGTCCTGTAGTCTGCAAATGTTTTTCCACTGGAAATCCCTTCCTACTCCCACCCCATTCAAAGGGTATTTACCCCAAATGGTGTAGTTAAAAGTCTGTAGAGATGCTCAGTCATCCAGGCCATGGTTGTCCCAAAGGTGCTTTTTCAGGAGGCAACTGGACTTTGTTCTTTTTTCTTTTTGAAGACGTTTTGCTTCTCATCCAAGAAGCTTCTTCAGCTCTGACTGGATGGTGAAGAATGGAAGGATTGATATCCCTTGCAGACAGCTGGTCGTTTGCATCCTTTTAGAGAGTCCTTGAGGCCACTTGGAGATTTATCTGTGTCCTCAGGGTCACCTGAGAAGGGCCAAAGGTTCCTATAGTCTGCAGTTTTTTCCTCTGGAAATCCCTTCCTACTCCCACACAATTCCGAGGGTGTTCATCCCAAATTGCACAGCTAAAAGTCTGGAGAGACTCACAGTCATCCAGATCATGGTTGTCCCAAAGGTGCAGACTTCCTTATCTAGGGTTTCTTCTTCTGGATTTTCTGGACTTTCCCCCCTTCTGAATGGTGTGGGAGTAGGAACACTGTACACTATTCACTGATTTAACGGAGGCCCTTTCCTCCATTATTATTGTTGTTGTTGTTATTGTTGTTGTTATTTTGTGACTTTATTCTTTTTTATATATTCATTCAGAGCACCTGGTGCTTTGACTCTATTTATTGGAGGAGAACAGAAAAAAAAGCATTTTTTTTCTTATTCGTACACAGGTTGTCCTCAACTTACAACCACAGTTGAGTCCAACATTTCTGTTGCTAAGTGTGAGTTTTGTTCCCTTTTACGGCTTTGCTTGCCACAGTTGTTAAGGGAATCACTGCAGTTGTTAAGTTAGTAATACGGTCATTAAGTGAATCTGGCTTTCCCATTGACTTTGCTGGTCAGAAGGTCGCAAAAGGGGATCATGTGACCTCAGGACATTGCAACTGTCAAAAATATGAGCCAAGCATCTGAATTTTGATCACGTGACCATGGGGATGCTGCAATGGTCAAAAGTGTGAAAAACAGTCATAAGGGCTGTTGTAACTTTGAACGGTCACTAAATGAAGTGACTAAATGTTTTAAGTATACAGTAAATGTTTTAAGTATACAGGTAATCCTCGACCCACGTCTGTAACGGAGCCTGCCCACTGTGGTTGTAAGTCGTGATGGTCATAAAATGGGTCAGCCCACATGATCTTACAACCTACAAACCTCATAGCTTTGATCAGTTGTAAAGCGAGCACCGTGTTTCCCCGAAAATAAGACCCTGTCTTATATTTATTTGCCACCAAAAAAGGCACCAGGTCTTATTTTGGGGGGATGTTGTCCACTGACTCACCTCACTTGCCTGCATTGCCCCTGGCCACTTTTTTTGCTGTCAGAGGCCTTCAGAAACTTCTTCTGCAGCTGATATCGGAAAGCCTTGCCGGCTGCAGAAGAAATTGGCCAACAAGGCAGATGTCAGGGTGTGCGAGGCCTGGCTGCAACTGTCCAAAAGTAAGTAGTAGGGCAGCTCCATCCCACCAATCCACCCACCCTAGCTTAATTTTTACCCGTGCAGCCTGGAGTGGGGCAAGGATCTTAATTAGGGCTTATTTTGGGGGGTAGGTTTTATATTGGGCACACGTGTAAAAAAAAATTATCAAGCTAGGGCTTACTTTTGAGGTAGGTCATATTTTGGGGGAAACATGGGACATGTATCAGTTTTCTCCTAAAGGTCCACCGTGAATGCAAGTCAGAATACCTTCTCAAACCTTGCTGACGTTTCTCAACTTCTTCTTCTGTTTATCTCTTTTGACTAATTCTTTCAGTAGGAAGCAGTAGTTCTTCTTTTAACAGTCCTCGAGTTTGGGGAAGACCTTCATTTTGCTTTGGAGGCCAATAACTGATCTTGAAATGCTATTTTTTTTTTCCATTCTGAGGATTGGAGATTTTAATGAATGCATCAAACTTGGACACCAAGGGACAATCCCTGCCTGCCTGGAAGGGATCTTTTGGGTAGCAGTGTAGATACTTTCAAGCCAAGAGAAAGGACAGACTGACAGACAGAGAAAGAGAGATCAGTTGTTCAAAAGGAAAAAAAAAACCTTGCCATTTCTTGTCTGCTTTGCATGTGATTTAATTCGGGAAGGTTTTGCAGCGTGCTTTCCTTCCTCTGTTAAGATCTTCTTTGTTAAAAAGGCACCCTCTGAAGGTGATATAAATAGGCAAGCTGCTATCCCAATATGCCTTGACACAATCGAAGGCTTGTTTCAAATAAACATTAGCCAAAGCTGGCAACCACAGTTAATCATAGTTGCTTAAAACAACAACAACTATGGGGTCCAAAAGCTGCTAATCAAAGATGGCAATTGAATCCTTTATGCAAAAACCTTCAGTTTTTCAAGAAGGTATATTGGCTAATTGCGTCAATTCTAGAAGGCAGTAAGGCTGACTGGGATGTGATATATATTGTCCCTGAGCCATGGTGGCTCAGTAGTTAAGAGTGCAGTACTGCAGGCTAACTCTGCTGACTGCTAGCAGTTCGATCCAGCTCAAGGTTGACTCAGCCTTCCCTCCTTCTGAGGTCGGTAAAATGAGGACCCAGATTATTGGGGACAACAGGCTGACTCTGTAAACAGCTTAGAGAGGGCTGGAAAGCACTGTGAAGCGGTATATAAGTCTAAGTCCTATTGACATTGCTATCTCTTGTTGGGGAGGGGAAGGGGAAGTAGCAGGAAGGTTCGTTAGAGGTAGTCCTTAACTTATAACCACAATCGAACCCCACATTTTGTTGCTAAGCGAGACAGTTGTTAAGTGAATTTTGCCCCATTTTACAACCTTTCTTGCCACCGCTGTTAACCAGATCATGCAGTTGTTAAGTTAGTCACATGGTTGTTAAGTGAATCTGGCTTCCCTGTTGACTTTGCTTGTCAGAAGGCCACAAAAAGGGATCACATGATCCCCAGATACTGCGACTGTCATAAATATGAGATAGTAGCCAGGTGTCCAAATTTTGATCGCGTGACCATGGGGATGCTGCATCAGTCATAGATATGTAAAATGGTCGGTCATAAATCACATTTTACAGTGCTGTTGTAACTTTGAACGGTCACTAAATGAACTATTGTAAGTCGAAGACTACCTCCATAGAGAGAATGACACCTAAGACACATCCCTTACTCTCAACCTGACCACAATTAAGCCAGGTCTCAGTGACTGCCAACTAATAGACTGTTGCAAAACCAGTTTAGGTTTAAACTGGCAAAAATAAAATACTCATTTCAAGCAATGGTGATAATTTAAGTTATCTTTTTGGGGATATCTTGTAACTTTGAACAGTCACTAAGCGATCGTTTATAAACCAAGGTGTGTTGTGGTTAGTCGGCAGTAGGTGTGGACGGCTGAGGATGAGTGAGGACTCAGATGAGGGGCCAGGACCATTAGGGAGTGGTGCCTTCAGAGATTGTGGGGGCTGGCAGCAGCGATGAGGAGGTTCCCGAGGAGCCTGTGCCAAGTGCACGCAGGGCTGCTCACAGGAAAGAACAGTTACAACAGCACAGGCGACTTAGGAATAAGGCTGTAAGGTAATGGCCCCTCCTTCAAGAAGATAAAAGCCAGCTGTGGAGCAGACATTTTTTGTAGGAAGCAAAGACATTTTGAAACTAGCCTCGTGGACATTGCAGTATCTTAAGATGGTATTTGAAGACACTTGTGTTGTAAAGTATCTCTAGGTAAACTTATCTGTTATTCTTGGCAGCTTCGCACAGTTTTGGCAAGGCTTGTGCTTATCAAAGTTAATTAGTTTGCAGCAGCCTTTTAACTGGGGATTTGTAAGAATCATTAAAAAGTTTCTGTTCCCTTTGGTTCGTGTTTGTTTTATTGGAAAAGGATTTGGGTCAGAACAAGGAGTACTTGTACCATTCTTCTCAAAGAAGTGAGGTTTGTGGGCTGCCAAAGGAAGATTGGGACTTCCTGTCATCCTTCTTCCATCTCTGATAAAAGGGTCTTGTGTAGATTATATTTAATGAAAAGTGAATAAGATTTGCAGTGCAATAGTTACCCAGCTAGATAAGCAAGTTCGTTCCACATATGGTGAGCTGGAACCGTTTTTTAAAAATTGTTTTCATGTGTCCAGTGACCCACAATTTGAAATCTCTTACTTTGCTTGTCTTTATACTAGACCATGCTGGTGTAAAGAAAAAGATTATTTCCACACAAACACACTGTGGGAAAACCTGTGAATTCTGGATTTGTTTCACATGGATTTGAAAGTTTATAGATTACTTAAAACGTTGGGTGGGTGAGTTGATTTTAGCTAACAGCCGGGCCATTTTGACCATTCTGTCTTGATTTTTCCTAAATAGGGAATAATCTTTCACAAGGAATTCATGGAATGTGTGGTTTGGGGGAGAAAAAAAAACAGAAATTCAAGATGCGTCATTTTAAGACCGTGGAAACATAGAATGGGAAACTGATGAGTTGAAGTCTTTCTCTGGGTGTATATGTGTATAAAATAGCATGGGTGACTCTTAACACATCCTGCCTTTATAGTTTCATTCCTCTGTGAAATTTAGCATTCTTTCTTTTTCTGCCATCGTCTTACCGTGTTTCTCCAATACACACATACTTTGGAATAAGGAATACTATGTGAGCAAATCAGCTTTTTCATTACAATTACACTTCTTCTTCTTCTTCTTTTTCTTTAGCGTTTGTCCCGCATAGTAGCAGGGTCCGCTATCAGGGACCTTGTTGTTG
>JANHFN010000141.1:0-11311 GCA_032468175.1 Toxicocalamus goodenoughensis
CAGCAAGACAGAAAGAAAGAAAGAAAGAAAGAAAGAAGGAAGGAAGGAAGGAAAGAAAGAAAGAAAGAAAGAAAGAGGGAGGGAGGGAGAGAGAGAGAGGGAGAGAGAGAAACTAAGAAAGAAAGAAAAGTGGAGAAAGAAAGAAAGAAAGAGGAAGGGAGAGAGAGAGAAAAATGAAACTAAGAAAGAAAGAAAAAGGGAGAAAGAAAGAATTAGAAAAAGGAAGGGAGGAAGGAAGGAAGGAAAGAAGGGAGAAAGAAAGGGAGAAAGAAAGGAAGAAAGGAAGGAAAGTTTCACCTTGAGATGCATCAGGTGCCTTCTTTCTTTTCCTAATCAGACTGTATTGGCAGCTGTTCCATTTTAATCCCACATTTTATCCATTTGTGATCTTGTCCTCATCTGACCTTGATAAATTTACTGCATTTGTAAAACTTACTATTTGTTTTTTAGATATTTTTTTTACCTGTTGGATAGCTGAGTAGCCACACAGAGTTAGTTAATCATTCCTTGCCTTTGGACAAGAAATCATATCTTGGTCCCAACAGCTAGAATGAAATATATGACATATTCAGCTTTCTGAGAAGGCTTTCTTCCCATGTCAAATTACACATTTTTTTTTGCAGAAAATGTGCAGAAAAGGATAAGTTAGAAAATACATACAGAAACTCAGGCTTGATTGGTCAGGTTTGATGAATTTATAACCTCATGGCCATATAAATTAGAACAGTTTTAACTAAGTCCTTGTTGTACTTAATTCATCGGAACCTTGAAAATGAAATGAAGAGAAATTAGGATTGTATTTCTGGATTTTTAAATTGACAGCTTTTACTAATATTTCTTTTTTAACTAGTTTTTAATTTTGTATTTTTTGTATATCTATATGCTTTTAAACTTGCTGTACACCGCCCCGAGTCCCTTTGGGAGAGGGGCGGTATAGAAATTTCATAAATAAATAAATATGATTTTAATCAGAAGACTCCCAAAAGATGACAATGCAATATTTACATTATAATGGATTCAAGATATATAATTCATGAGCTAAAAATGCCAATGAATGCACTTCTAATGAGAATTATATAAGCCATCAGACAAAAATGTCTTTTGATGCTAATGAATACCAGTATACTATTAGACTTAGTGTTGGATTTAGATCAGGAAAACCAATATTCTAGCTCAGTGGTCGCCAACCAATGGACCGTGATAAAATTTTGGTGGGCCACACAGAAATGACCCCCCAAAGCACCCCCCAAAGCAATTAATCCAGGCTGAGCCCTGGATTATGGCCCACCCACCCCTTGGCTCCCATCCTTTTGCCGAGTGCAAATCTGCAAAAAACAGGGCATCCCTCATCGGGCAGGATGAGGCAATGGTGCTGTTGCAGCAAGAGAGGGCTGGTAGCACAAGCGGGCTGAAGTGGCGATGGAGATGGCCAGAAGGTGCAGGAGCACCGTGCTACTTGCATTTGCGTGGCACTCCCGCAGCTTTCAATTTGCTTCTCCTGGCCTGGACACTTCCTTGATGGCCATGGGCTGTAGGAACAGCCCGGGGCAGGAAAAGTACCAGCTGGTGGTGGTGGGAGTGGATGGAATGAGCAAGTTTGCGCTCACCATCCAGTTCAGAGGTTTGGAACGGGGCGTTGGTGTCAGTTTCCTTGTCCCTCTCGGCTCTGCTGCCCCTCCCCCCACGGCCCTAGCCATCGCTGCCCAGGGAAAGCACAGGAAAAGCAAGCAGAAACATAGCTCTCGCTAGGGCGAAAGAGCTGAGATCGAGAAAGGCACAGGCAAGAGAAGACGGAAGCTGCCGCCTTTGAAAAGTGCCACTTTCTGTTGCCTGTGCCTTCCAATCTCTGCTCTTTCGCCCCAACAAGAGCTATGTTTCTCCTCGCTTTCTTTTCCTGGGGAGGCAGCAGAGACATCAGAGCTGTTCTCCATCTCCCCAGCAAGGCAGGCCTGGAGAAACGCAAAGAATTGCAGGCGAGCACTGGAGAAAGGCGTGTTGGAAATGCCAACACATATTTCCAGCGTGCTCTCCTCCATCCCGAAGTAGGATTGAGTGAGGGAAATGGAGCAGGGGAAATGAGAAGTCTTCTGGCTTTCCTTTGACATGGGGCGGGGGTTGGGGAGACCAAATGCACAGAGCAAAAAAGCGCCGAGGAAGACGGGCTCCTAATAACCCACCTGTTTGTGCAGGCAAGAGCATGAGCTTTTTTTGCCTCAAAACCTCCCCTCTTCGGCCTCCACACTTGGAAGCGATGGGAGAAACCTGGAGCTTAGCCTCAGGGAGTCTTCCTATGTGGAGGCCAAAGGGGGAGTGTTGCCTGGTTATTAGGAGCTCATCTTTGTCAGCACTTCTAGCCCAGCCCTCCTTCCCTCTCCTAACTCCAGGCAGCCACTCCTGGAAAGGAGGGAGAGGTTTCCTCTGACTTGAGATATGAGATAGCTCTGCTTTTCTTTCGTTTGAGGGGGAGCCAGTTCCTCCCCACCCAAATCTTCCCAGTCTCCAGGCACCATGTGGCTTCTTAAATCCTTTCCCCCCCAAAAGATGAGAGGCCCCTCCTTTTCCTTCGCTCTGCCCCACAGTTATGATTAAGCATTTACTATTTTATTATAATTAAATAAGCATTTATATATAAGCATATATATCTGTATCTATATTAAATTTATATTTAATATAAAAATAAGTTTTTATATTAAATATATATTTTTAAAAATTCATATTAGAACTCCTCAGGATTTAAAAGTACGAGTTTGGTGGTCCCTGAGGTCCAAAAGGTTGGAGACCCCTGTTGTAGCTCATACTTAACCATGGGCATTAGCAATTTTGTGGCCTGTTACTATCTCTCATTTCCACCTATCTTATGGACTAATTGTGGGGGGGGGGGAATGAAAAAAGCAGAATATAACTCTAGTAAGTAAATAAAATACATCAATACTTTGTAGACCTTAATTTATCTGATTTATTTAGGCATATAGATAGACCCAGTTTGGTCTAGCAGTTAAGGCATCAGGATTAGGATTAGGATTAGAATCAGGCAAGGATTAGTGGTCAAGTAATTAAAGCGGGAGACCATGAGTTCTAGTCCCATGAAAGCCAGTTGGATGATCTTCGGCCAATCACTCTCTCTCAGCCCAACTTGCCTTACAAGATTGTTGTGGTTGGGAAAAGAGGAGCAAGGAGAAGTATTGTCACCTTCAGCTTTTTGTAAAAATAATAAAGGTATGATACAAATAAATAAATATTTGACATCAAATATTTTAAAAGTTACATTTATGAATTTACAGGGATACTTTGTATACTTACAGAACAATTCTGCTTTTTTCCAAATACATAATACTGCTACTGAATTAACCTGACCATTTATGTTTCTGAGGACATTTTCATATAGGTAAAAAGGTAAAAAAATGTGGGGAAAAGGTTGAATATAAAATAATGCACCATAAATATCTTATAGGGCTTAAATTGCTATAATGTGTCATTTATTTATTTGGCTACCCAACCTCATTACAAGATACAGCAAATCTTACACTCACCTATCTGGATCTGTATTTATTCCAATAACTGGTTTTAATTGATCCAGTACCTTACTGGCCGCCAGAAGCATTGTTCCATCACCTAGGAAAATATAGGGCTTGGTATCAAAGCATGTTTAAGAATTTTTTAACATTCCAAAATGATGTATTGGACAAACATCTTAAGGTGAAAAAAAGAGTTATATGTGCTGATATGTGCCTCAACACATTTCGGGGCTACTAACACATCTTTGAGGGCAATCACCTGAAACAGCAGAGGGACATGCTCTCCTGGAGAGGATAATTCTTGATTCAGGATTCAGACTCAGTTAAACTGATAATTAACCTTCATTTGGTAAAATATTCTGATGGATGACTATTAGATTCTCCCTGGATAGGGAAATATGTATTTCATGATCCTATCAGAGCTCTCAGCAATGTTTCACAGCATAGTATCTTTCTGACTACTTATCAGGGTTGGAAATCAGAGCAATTATTTTGCAATGGTGCATTTGAAACAGGCAACTCCAGTCAATAATTACGAGGGAAAGTCATCAAGCCTATTCTTATTCTAATATGGAGGGTTCAACAGTCCTTTTGCAATATTTATTATTTGATATATTGAGAGGTACACAGTTGTTTAAATCATAGTATAACAATAAAAGACAATAAGAGATTAACAATGAACAATAATCCATTATGCTTTTCTTAATATAGTAAATTTCTGTATCAATGGCTGGTTGGATTAAGGTATTCTCGCCAAATAATAAATTCACCCATAAAATAATCCAAATACACTGTCAAATTATACAAAAAAGTACAACTATATCATCTAGTGAATTCAAATATTCATTCAGAGCATAACCTCTGTTCCTGTACTTAATGGAATAACTAGTTTTTTTCTGAAACCCAGAAGATAAGGATTAAACCAACATCTGCTGGGAAGGATTTTTGGAATATTGGAGAGGTAACTGAAAATACCTACTTTCAAAACCTCATCAGATGGTGTATTTTTACAAATGGGAATCAGAAGGAAGTTGACCCTATTTGACTTGTTCGCATTGTTAGATAAGTTCAAGAGAAAGTGGACGCCCGGATAACTTGGTTCAGAATCACACAGATCTTAAAAGTGGCAACCAGCACCCTGCAATTGGAATCAATTTCCACCACTATGCAACGTGGCCATAAAGTGCAGCTGAATTGCTTAGCAGTAGCTAAAACTGCAGTCTAGTTGCCACGATTAACTGAACCCCCCCAGTCATTAAGCAAAGCAACTTCCTGCAGGCTTCCCACATCCAAAGTAAGTGGAGAAATCAATGGGAAGTGCCAGGCTGGCAGGCAGGTTGCTGCTATATTGGAGAGGGTGCATAAAAGTACACAAAACTATGATAGAGGCACAGTGTGCAAGAGGTGCAGCAAGGGTCAGGGAGAATATGGTATGAGTCATATATGTGAGAGGCATGACAAGGTCTGGGAGGATGCATGAGGGTGTGGCATGGATTGAAAAGTGTGCACAAGGGTGTATGGGAGGCACATGTCAAAGAGGGTGTGCAAGTGATTGGTGAAAGCTGGGAGGGCTGGGAGATGGTGTAAAGATGGGGAGACTTATCCCAGAGGAAAGAGGTTCAGGGTAATCACACAGTAGAATATATCAGTATATATCAGTAGGTAAGAAAGTTATAGCTTTAGTTTGGCAATATTCTGTCACTTAGGTGTAAGAAAATAAAGGATTGGATTTAATTGGATCGTGCAGTCTCATCAGGTCCTGGCAATTCACCAACATTTTTGTTTACTTACTTGTAGATTAGCAAATTTAGCTTTCATATTTCTGCAAATATATTTACTCAAGTTTTCAATAACTCAAAATACATTTCCCCACTCACAAGTTAATACCTCCTGCTGCTATAACAGCATCTGCCCATCGGACAGTCTCTTCATCATAGTCTCTCCGTTTCACAAGCCGAACTTCAATCTTCTCATTTCTACAGAGAGATATTGAAAAGCAAGTGATAGTTCTCATTTTCATGGTTAAGAAACGCAAAAAGTGAAGTCAGTCAATACCTCCTAGGAAAAAAAGGAAGTGAAAAATAAAGCCTAAATACTGACAAAATTCATATGAACTACTGACAATTTGGTGAAACAGATCAATAATTTACATTAGGCCAAGTTACCAGTTGCGTGAAAATATCCACTTATTGCATTCAACTTTCTCACATGTTAAATCCATGTAATCTATGCATCTGCAAGAATTAAACAACATCATTAGAATTTTGTTGATGCTTTATTAAGGTGAACCCAGGGGTGGGTTTCTACCGGTTCTGTCTACCTCTGTAGAGCCAGTAGCTCTGAAGAGCAGCAGATATAGAACCAGTTCTATGTCTGCTGATGTTTTTGCCCACACACCCACCCAGGCTCTTACCTGATCTTTATTTCCTGATTTTTCAACTTCAGCTGCCGAAAGACGCACAGCTGCAGTTAAAAAATCAGGAAAAGAGGGCTGTTTCAATGGCTGCTTCTCTGCACGCAGCATGCTGATGGCGTGCGGCTCGCAGCGTGTAGGGAAGCACACATAAATCACCTAACCTCATAAATCCTGAACCGGTAGTTAACCCTGTCGTATCCCACCCCTGGGTGAACACTTGGAATCAGAAAAATGCAGGAACTAATTTGGTATAGTGGTTAAGGCACAAAGCTAGAAATCAGGACACCATGAATTCTCGTCCTGCCTTAGCTCTCATCCCTAGGTAGAGGCAATAGGTAACACACTTGTGAAAAAACTTGCCAAGAAAACACCAGGAATTATAATGTTCATATATTGGCATTCCTTGACTTACAACAAGTTGCTTAGCAACTGTTTCAAGTTACAACTGACCTCCCCAGGGTTGCTTATAATCCAGATTTGAAATTCTAGTGATCACACACATCCCTGCAGCCATGTGATTGCATTTTGGGTGCTCAACAATCAGCCCACATTTATGGTTGTTTGTAGTATCACACAGCCATGTTGGCAGCTCAGATTAGGTGTTGCTGATTAAGAGAGCCAGTTTGGTGTAGTGGCTAAGGCTCCAGACTAAAAACCAAGAGACCACAAGTCCTAATTTATGTGCAAAGCCAGCTACATGACTTTGGGCCAGTGTCTTAAGTCGCAGGAAAAAGGCCATGGCAAACCATTTGCCAAGAAAGCTGCAGGAACTTGTGCAAGCAGTCACAAAAGAATCAAGACTGACTTGAAGGCAACCCTCCCAACTCCCACATTCTAGCTTTAGATGTGATCACAGGTGATCACATTTTGGGTGCTCAGCAACCAGCCCATATTTATGGCTGTTTGCAATATCCCATGGTCATGTGACCATAATATATGATTATTATTTTTTGCTGAAAATTGGTGTTTACTTCTGCTTGCTGGCAAAAATCACCCATTGTGAACAATGGATTTGCTTAACAATTACTGCAAAAAAAGTTGTAAAATCGGGAGCGGCCATGTGGCATGACTTATGACTAATTCCAGTTCAATTATAGTTGTAAGTCGAGGACTACCTGCATTACTGGATCAGAGCCATTATCTAACATTTTTCAAACAGGGAATAAAAGAATAATGTATAAATGTTCAGAGCCTCTGTTCACTGACCTTATTTCAATTATAATCAACATTCTTGATATACATCCTTACCTTAGACTATTTACAATATGTTCCACATTTTTTGTATGAATTCGATGCCGCTCTAATAGACCACTGTAATTAGATCCTTTTAATGCAAGCTGTGAAAGAGAAAATTAGCAAAACAAATTGAAATAACACAGGCAATTTAAAAAGGTAGGATGCAAAGAATTAGAAACTTTAAAATTATTTTTCCACTAATTGAAGCAAGTACATCTATAAAAATATTTAAAAATTTAAAAATAATGTAAGAATTTGCAACACATTACCATTTAAAACTTAGACTTTAAATATATACATTAATCATGTTAATCAAATTATACCTTAATGAACACTATGTCATCTACAAATAACTGCCTCCTCACATCACATAAGTTCCCATCTTGTTCAAACCAAGCAACGATGGTTAATAATTTCAAAGCAAAATAGGAAATGAAGCCATTATTTCAAATGGGCTTCGTATTCTGCTTATTCGGAAGCTATCATCTATAGTTTCCCAGTTCAAGATGATATTTTTTCCTCTGTCTGAATTTTATTTTCTGACTTCATTTTTTGCTCTGTTTCAGTGAATATGACACTACTGTAAATCAGTTTTACATAGAAAAATACAACCTAGAACAATCATGTCATTTACTTGGATCATCTCCATATTCCTAATGACCAGGTTTTTAATACTAGTATGAAATAATTCTCTGAAAACAGTCTATTAAATCTCCTGGATGGATCATTCTTACAGACTTCCCATCCTGTAGAGAAGAGTAGGGGATTAAGTCTACCCCTCAGGACATAGTTTTATCATTACAAGGGAATAATTGCAGTAACTTTTGCATACTAACTTCCTACCACCTAGTAACTAGTACACAAAATCACATGACCCAATTACATGAATATGGCTGTCAACAAATTGGAACAGCTCCAAAACTGTCATGTAACTACACGTTTGAGTTACTTTAATCACGGTAACCAAACAGAATCAGCTATATTTTTAACAGGAACCATTTTCAATAACCACTTCATTACAATTCTCTACAGCCCTCAAAATTTTGGCTGCATTCTCTGTATTCATTGTCAGACTATTCAGCTGATTGGACATATTTTGAAAGATTCACAGAAATATTTGATTGACTAAACTGAAAGAGTATCATCTGATGTTGCATGTGTAGAAGTAAACTATGGTAGATTCTTAATATACAGCTTATGTATATTATAAATTCACAACAAAGTGAGTATACGGCAGCAAAAGGTTAGAGAAACAATGCTACATTTCATTTCATTTTAATTAAGTAGTCAAGTTAATACGATGCATCAAAAAAGGAATTAGAACATCAACTCTTTACAACATTACTCAATATACCAGACTATAGTTGATCAGAAATAAAAAGATACATAGTATTTCTATATTAATCCCTGCTCAGAGCACTTCTCAATGAATGTAACCCACATATTACATTGTGAATGTTGTGTGTTAATTACCTCCAGGAATTTTGAAATACCATGTTATTTTTTAAAAAAAATCTAGACATTCAAAACATTTAAAAATATGTATAAGTAAAAGACCTTCACACCAGGTCATAATTAGAATGGCACAACTGCTGCTATATCTTAGTTTCACAATAGACTTATATGTACATAAGTCACATTGCAAGTGAACTCCTTATCCGAGCTAACAAATGTTCAACTATGCTCTATTTAATGACAACACAGTTTAATATGAGGTATTAATCTGTTATGATTCTAGAGTCTTATGTGTGACATTCTTTAAAAAAAACTATTGAAAAGTTTTTCTTGTTTTATTTTACTAGTGGTGTTTTATTTTACTAGTGGTGTTTTATTTTACTAGTGGTTAAGTACTAGTGGTTTTATTTTACTAGTGGTGTTTTATTTTACTAGTGGTTAAGTTTAGTTAGTTGTCAATAATTTGTGTGTGTGTGTTTATACAGATACAGACACACACACATACACACATGTGTGTCACACGTGTGTGTGTGTGTGTGTGTGTGTGTGTGTGTTGGTAAATCAGATTGACAGTGGGGAAGTGTGAGCTTTGCAAATAATTTCTGCCTGTGTTTCTAATATTTTTCTATCTAATCTCTTTTCTTTCAAATTCAGGGTCATCTTCATTTAGGATAAATACAATAGAAAGAAGCAAAAACCGTAACATTGTTTAAAGAAGGTATTTAGTAACTATTTTATCACTACTGAATAGACAAAAGTGTTTCAAATGAGTACCAACATTTCTAAATCCTTGGGAAAAGATTGAAATGTTTTGCTAATTAATAGAATGAATACAATTCAGAGACTTTCACAATCAAAGCATCCTGTGCAGATAAGATCAGAATCCGCACAGTGACACCACTTTAAGGAACTGCCACTGCTGCCATCCGAAAAACAGAGCAAGACTTGAATGATAAGTAAGAGTTTAAGAGCACTATGTTCTATGGACAAAATCTGGCTCTACTCTATTCCCCAACAACAAATCACTGATGATTGTGTGAAAGTACTGCTCTACAGTAAGCCATTTATTCTGGAGAAACTGTTTTGAAGTTAAGTGGGGGAGAACAGTAGTCTAGCAACTGTAACAATACATCCACATGGCTCTAAAAAAAACTGCTGCCAGGATAAAGTAAGTTAGATTGAATGGGAACAGAACTAAAAAGAAAATGTTTACCCAAGAGCAAAACAAACGCTTTTGGTGGAATATATTTTCTATCTGCATTTATCCAGTCCACTTCAAAATACTGCAGGATGTCCAAGACAGATCTGAGAGGCTCAAAAGAACTGAAACTGAATTGTTTTTAAGTTCTTATTTTATCTCATTCATATTTTTTTCTTATATTTTTCTGCGCAAATACAGGATCTGCTTTTTCTGAAACAATCAAATGATGACCCATTGGTTGCTCAAGAATTGACCAACAAGCCAGGAATTGTCACCTGAGCTATCATTGCGGGTTGAGAGAGTGACTGGCCCAAGGTCACCCAGTCAGCTTTCAACAGAAGACAGAACAAGAACTCAGTCTCCTAGTGCCTTAACCTCTAGACCAAACTGGCTCTCATTTTATTTCATTCATATCTATTTACTTGCTTTACAGTATGCCTATATTTAAAATTAATCAGAATGGCTAACGTTACATTTCAAATAAGCATTTTTTAAAAGGTAATTTCAGCATGCTTAAGAACGAAGAATTAACAACTAAACTGGATAAATGAAGTATATAGCCAAGATTTTCCAGTCTGGTATACTGCCTGGAAGTGATAGAAGTTAAAATCAAACACACTTAAAGCCTCTAGATTTTTGAAGACTGAACCAGCCCAAAATATGATTAAAGATTGAACATCTGAAGAATGTAATGTTCCATGTTACCACTTTAACTGATTGCCTTTAGTTCTTTGTTTGCATAATTCTAATCTATGAAAGAATATAATTTCTTAGAAGATGTATTGATGGCTGAATGGAATTCATCAAATTAATGGAGAACAAGTATGCTAATTAGTATAAGCCATAAGTAATTTCTAATATCAAAGGTTGTATGTCTCTAAAAGCCAATTGCTCTGGAACAAGTAAATGCTATTGAGATAACGTTCTGCTTACAGGAACATAATGACCAACTAAATAGAACTTGATCCTGTAAAAATATTCTAAATATTGCTGAAATAGTTACAGCATACTGTACAACTCTGAATAAGACGTATGAGCCAAATTCATGTGCTTCAACAGTGTTCCCAAAATGACCCCTTGTACTACAATCTTAGCATTACTGTATCAATCATCATAACTGAATTCTGAAACCTGGGATTCCAAAACATTGAAAGACTGTATTGTAACACTTGTAGCAAGACCAATGGGCTGCTTGGAAGTGGGTGGGTGCTATCCACTACCATAGCCAAACCTCTAAGCATAATCTTTGAAAAGTCTTTCAGGACCAGCTCCTTGACAAAACTATGGTCACAAGCCACGGTCATTCCCATCTTCAAAAAGGGAGACCACAGCCTAGTTGAATATTACAGATCAATCTCTTTATGCTGCATCACCTATTAAGTCATGGAATCAATTAATTAACCAATCCATTATCCTCCACTTAGAAACAAACAACCTACTCTCTAATAAACAATTTGGTTTTAGGAAAAAACTATCATGTAATCTGCA
>JANHFN010000141.1:57410-68058 GCA_032468175.1 Toxicocalamus goodenoughensis
AATAATAATAATAATAATAATAATAATAATAATAATAATAATAATAATAATAATAATAATAATAATAATAATCCCCAAATAGCTTTGGATTTATCTTTTCGTGGATACTGAATACGTGATAAACGGGGTGGGGAAAGAAACAGAGGTAAAGAGTGGTGGTGCTTGGGGGGGGCGTTTCTGTTGTTTAAAGGTGATAGTGTTGGTGGCAAGGATGCTTTCACTGGTTTGTTCTGGGGGGTCCCCTGTGCAGAGCTAACCCCTCTAGGGTGCTATTTCGCAGCCTCCGACTCCTGCTATTGGTCAGCGCGTGATCAGATGGTCCTCTTCCCTTATGTCCCTGGTTGGCACGCGGCCATCCCCCTTCAGCTAAAACCCAATCTCCCATATACTGCTAATAGCTAAACCGCTTGGACTATAAAACGCAACAAATCATAAAGAGCAAGGGAAAGAGCAGACGCTGTTCTTCTGGTTAACTATTATTATTGTTATTGTTATTATTATTTCCAATGAGTTCTTATTTTGTCAACTCTACGTCATCATTATACGGAAGCATTCGGACCGTCCTCGAGGCTGGCCTTCCATAACGTGGCTTGGTGGGCATGGCAGCGGAAAGATACTGTAAAATCCCCCGTCAGAGGTGGTATTTGCCAGTTCTCTGAACTACTCAAAATTTCCACTACTGGTTTTCGAGAACTGGTCAGAACCTGCTGAATGCCACCTCTGCTGCAGATGTTTAAACTACTAACATGGTTCTTAAAGTCCACCTGGTTTCGCCATTGTCTTTGCTTGTCAGGAGATTGCAAAAGGGGATCGTGTGACCTTGGGAGACGGAAACGGTCATAAATTGGAACCACTTGCCAAGCATCTGAATTTTGATCACGTGATCACTGGGATGCTGCAAAGGTTGTAACTGTGAAAAGCGGCCGTAAGCTCATTTTTTTTCAGTGCCGTCGTAACTTTGAATGGCTGCTAAATGAACTGTTGTAAGTCGAGGACTGCCGGCATTTGA
This sequence comes from Toxicocalamus goodenoughensis, assembly GCA_032468175.1. Lineage (NCBI taxonomy): Eukaryota > Metazoa > Chordata > Lepidosauria > Squamata > Elapidae > Toxicocalamus > Toxicocalamus goodenoughensis. The sequence goes on from JANHFN010000141.1 coordinate 58,420, forward strand.
AAGAATCCTCAGTTTTTCAGCTCAGCAAGTAGGCCAACCAAATATCGGACTGTGAGTACTCATTTGTATTTATGGAGAAGGCATATGCGATCAGTCTAGAGCCCCCAAATGCTAGGATGTAGTGATATCCTTGAGACAATTCCATCTTGTCCTTTGAAATAATGCAATTATTGAACCCCTGAGCATGAACAAAGGGTGCATTTGCATGTGGGCATCTTTTGACAGGGCAATTATTTCCCCCCTGCTGTGTCCTATAGAAAGCTCACATACCTGGGAAGTCAGCGTTGAAAGTCTTCCGTGCAAACACTCAGGCCAAGGGTAAATTATTACTTCCCTTCTCAATCCATCTAAGAGTTCTGGGGATTTTCCACCACAGTGTCATAGCTTAGGGAAATTTTTTTTTCAAAGGGTAGCAGAATCTCCAGCGGACAGATCCTAGAGCTGATAATAGTGGCGCTTGATTAGCTCGACTAAGGAGGCTTCTGGCAAAAGCTTAACTGGAGATTTGCTTCTCTCTGGATGGATATTTTGGCTCCCTTTCAACAGATGGAAGCTTTTTCCAGGCTTATTCGGAAAAATCCATTTTTCAGCCAAATACAGAAGTGATGATAATTTTTTTTTTTAATACTGAGAGCAATATAACCACAACATTTGGATGAATAGTCTGTTTCAATGAGGATTAGTGACCCTTTAGTAATACCATCTCTACTATATTTTAGCATAAATATATGTTTTATACTTAAATATGTATGTATTCTTACTCTGTCCGATATCTTGGTGTTATAATATCCAAGTATTTTAAGGTTAATTAATCTGCTAAATTGAAAGCAATTTTACCCCCGTAACAAATCATCAAACAGAATTCCTAAATGCAAAATGTTAAAATTATAACGTGGCATAAGCAGATAACCTCATTTAGTATTTTCTTATAAAACCATATGTATAATCTCAGGTTATAGCTTTTTCAGTAAAGGACTCTTGTTTACCCCAATGATTGTTTTAAAATATTTTGTTTAGTCATGCTTGTTTTATAACAATGTAGTTTTTTATAGTTATGTAGTTTTTAAAATGGTTTTTATAGCCATGTAGTTGTTAAAGTAGAAAAAAAACACTCTTACTTATCACTAAAAACTGTAGATAGCAAAAAGAAAGAAAGAAAGAAAGAAAAGCATAGCATAGCAATATATCCTTAACAATGAAAAGAAAACATTTCAATAAGTTCAGCTTACTATAAAAAAGTGAGGAAATATTCAAGTTGCAACCCTTACACAACACATTCCCCCAAAGTCCTCAAAAAGGGGCCATCAAAGTTCATTTTAAATAATTAAATGTGCAGCATTTCAGGTTTGAAGGTAAAAAAAAAGAATCAGTGTGTTTGACAGCTCACATGGATTGCCTGTCTATGTCTCTTTAAAGCAGCTTTGTCTTTTCCTGGAACTGCAAAATAGCATCTGCAGCTATAGCGCAATCTAGGGAAAAGAGTTGGTGGTTTCCTGCCAAGACTCATTCTCACTTTTAAAAATTATGTAAGACCCCCAAAAGAGCTTTTGTTTGTATTTATCAATATTTATTCTATTAAAAATTAAAATGGACACATTGGTAGAATATTTATTTATTAAACCATATACAAATAACATTTTATATATAATTTGATTAAAACATTTTAAAAAGGAAGATTAAAAACTAATACTAAAAACTAAAGACTACAATGTAAAGTAAGAAAACAAAAAGAAAGAAATCAAAGAGAAAACTAAAAGTTCAAGAAAGAAAAAAAAATGAAAGAAAAATAGACAAGAAAAAAGAAAGCAAACAGTGGCTTCCTATCTTCTTTACAACCGTTTTTAAAATATAAATTTACCTCTTACTCTATGGTTGCAATATATAACATTCTTTTTTCTACCATCTATCTTGTCAAATCATCAAAACACGAACCATAAGTTTATTTTTAAATGTTTCATGCAAAACGTCCATGCTAGGTTTCCAATTAGCAATAAACATAGATACTGTCTTTTCTTTGATCCAAGAAGTCAATTTAGCTGTCTCAGCAAGTTCCATTATCTTCTCCAACTTTTCCCCCATTGTGCCTAATGCCAAGCCTTTCCATCTTTGTGTATACAGTAAACTTGCTGCAGCTATTGTGTATAAAAACAAGTACCATGACTTTTTTCCTCAACTATTTGTCCATCAATCCCAAAAGAAAAATCTTTGGTCTCAGTTGGATATTAATCTTTAAAATCCTCTGAATTAGTGTGGGTATTAGTATCTATTTTTTTCTAGTTCTTTTCTATGTGCACCTAATGCGATAACATGTCCCTTCTTCACATTTCCAGTATAAATTTCAAATGCCTTTATGAACTCTAGACAATTTCTCTGGTAACACATATATACCAATGCATTAAAATTCTCTTTAAGATTATAATTTAGTGTAAATTTCAATCATTTCAGCCACCTATATCCCCATGATTCCATTTATATATTATAACCAAAAATTTTAGCCCACTTTATCATAGATTCTTTCACTTGTTCTTCTTCCATTTCACATTAGAATAAAAGTTTATACAAATTTCCTTACATGTTCATCATTTGTACACAATTCTGTTTCAAACGTAATCTTACAATGTTCAAAACCATAAACTCTTTTGTCTACTTTAAATCTTTCTAGTAACTGTAAATAGGAGAACCATTGATAATTATATCACTCTACCACTGATTGATTTTATTTTACATTCTTTTTGACAAAGTCTAAACTCTCATGGTAAGTTAGCCATTTCTGTTTGTCTATTATTTTCCCTCTATAAAATGCTTGTTGTGCTGAGAGCCAGAGTTTTCAGGCACAACTTGTATTAATATATATTCAATATTCTCAATAAGGCACATTCAAAATAATGATTGTGTTTAAAAAATCACATTAACCTTGACGTTGTTGTCCCATAGATATCCATGCCACCCAAAAGACTTCAGGTTTCCAGCAGCACTCACTCTTTCATCCAAACCAAACACACAAGCTGAAAAAATACAATTTCAAATCAGATAAACCCAATCCTCCTCTTTCTTTGCGTCTTGTGACAATTTATATTTAATTCATGTTTTTTCCCCTGCCATTCAAATTTAGATGTATCTTTCTGCCACAGTATAAATGGTGCATCAGCTGTCAAAAGAGGTATTTCTGAAACAAAAACATTACTCTAGGCAAAACATTCATTTTGATAAAGTGCGGTTGGGCATGAAAAACTGGAACTGTGGTGGAAGGCTGCTACTCCCATCCTGCCACTCCCACCCCACCTCCACCAATGTCAACTCTCTTCTTGCCAACATCCCACCTCCTGCCACTGCTGCCACCCCACTTCTCCTCTGACACCCTGCCACTGCACCGCCTGCTGCCATCCCATCAATGATAGGATTCTTTTTTTTTACTACCGGTTCTGTGGGCGTGGCAGGGGAAGGATACTGTAAAATCTCCGGTCAGAGGTGCTATTTACCAGTTCTCCAAACTACTCAAAATCTCCACTACCAGTTCTCCAGAACTGGTCAGAACCTGCTGAATGCCACCTCTGCATCCCACCAGCTACCATCCCACCAGTTACCACCCCACCCACCAATGTCACCAATGCTGGCAAGACAAGAATAGCTGAAGGGCCAGATGTGGCCCATGGGCTATGAAATGCCCAGATCTATGATAAGGAGTCTGAAGGCCAAATGGTACAATAAACAGTTAAGGTATGTCTAACCTAGAATTAGAGATGACATGATTGCTATCTTCTAGTATAGGAGGGGCTGTCAAAGAGAAGACTATTCTCAAAGATTCTCCCAAGCAGCTTGAGGAAAGGACAAGGAGCAATGGATGGAAACTTGCTAAAGAGGGATCTAAGACTAAATTTCCTGACAATGAGAACACTTGGAACAGCTTTGCCTCCCAGAGTTGTGGATGCTCCATCACTGGAGGTTTTCAAGAAAAGATTGGACAGCCATTTTTTATGGGATGGAATAAGATCTCCTGTCTTGGGCAGAGGACTTGAACCGGAAGCCCCATATGATTCTATTTATTTGGCAAATTTAGATACTGCCCACCTCACTCACAGATGTGTAAATAATCTATGCTTTTTTATGGCTTCATTGTCCTTTAATACAGAACCTCTTTTTTTGTATAATTTCAATATCATTTTCTTTTCCTTTTCATAATTTTGTGCCAATCACTTGCTTGGTTTGTTTGCCAACTCATTTTCCCCCATGTGTTTTTTTTGTTAAAAAATGAACCCAGCAAAACAGGGTTCCCTCTGTCCTAGGACCAGTGCAGGCAACTAATTAATTCAGTCTCAAGCTACCGGTGCACAATGTTCTCCAGACCTTTCCCATTGCTACTATTTTCAGCCAAAGCAGTGGTGGGATTCAATTTTTTTTAACTACCGGTTCTGTGGGTGTGGCTTGGGGGGCATGGCTTGCTGGACGTGGCAGGGGAAGGATACTATAAAATATCCATTTCCATCTCACTCCAAGGGAAGGATACTGTAAAATCCCTATTCCCTCCCCACCCCACTAACCTGCTTTCCAGCCCCGTTCTCCTGTGCAGGACAAGAAAAGAAGCCCCAGCTAATCAGCTGGGACTCGGGACGCAGAGAATAGATTGAGGCGGCTCAGAGGTGGTATTCAAAATTTCTCCTACCGGTTTTCCGAACTACTCAAAATTTCCGCTACTGGTTCTCCAAACTACTCAAAATTTCTGCTACTGGTTCTCCGAACTACTCAAAATTTCTGCTACCGGTTCTCCAAACTACTCTGACCAGAACTGGTCGGAACTTACTGAATACTACCTCTAAGCCAAAGTCAATGTGGAGTAGCTGTATGACAGGGGAAAGAAAATTAGGAAAAGGGCAGGTTATCCTTTCTTTCCTGTAATTTTTCATGCAATATCACTTTTCTCAGCTAGAGAAAAATTATTAGATAGTGTCAAAATCAACACCACATGAACCTCAACTTTCAAACAAACCCACTGCTGCTCTGAGCTCTGTAGAGTCCCCACAATTTTTTCTTAGTCTAGTCCACTATTCCAAATACCTAACTTGACAACCTGAATTTCTCACAGGCTGAGCAGGCTGATACTCCAGAGTTACATGCAGCTTCTGAATGATTGTGCATGCATGTGCATATGCATATGGGCACATATCTTAAAGTTTCCCTCAAATGTTAATTGGTGAAGATTGATGATATGGACTTTTCCAGTTTTGAGGAAGGAAATACACAAAAACCCCTAAAGTAGAATTATCTTAGTAGAACATACATTTATGTAGAACTTCTAAACCTATTCCTAAAACCTGGAAACCCTAAAGGTCCTGGCCCTGCATGCATATGTCAAATGAATGTTGCTTTAGAAATACGAACAAAGCAAACTTGGTTATCTTCATGATCACCAATTAACTTTGACTATTTAGTCTGTACAAAGAAGAAAACCTGGTACATCAAACTTAATAAGCAGCAGATTAAAGGAAAAATAGCTATATCTTGTAGTATAAGCTCTGTATGGGTCATTCCCAGAAGCAATGTTTATTGCCATCATGGGTTCCTTTGTACTTTGAACTACAGCTACCCTTTAGGCCAACCTGATATTCTAATTCTTCTTTGCCCGACCCAGGTTTCTGCTATCTTGGATATCTCAGCCTTGATTCCAAGTGGTTTTGGCTTTTGAATTCTGGACTGATTTAATGCCTGTTTTTCTGTGTGCTCTATGGCCATCAGTAACCTTTGTGGGAATTTGACCTCAATCTGTGTAATGCACATTTAGCACTGTCAATCCTGACTCGGGACAGAATAATATGTTCCTATAACGAATTCAGGTTATGTACATGTGATGTAATAGTGCATATATAAAGGTCTGGCAAATGGATTGAAAGTTTCGTCACTATTTTGAGAATAATCACATGGAAAAGGTCACTCCGGTGAGTTTACAAGGGCTCCTTATTACAACGGGAGGATAGAATCCCAAGGAGATAATGCAGGACTTCAGACCTCCACTTGTTAGACTCATGTGAGTAATACTTCCAAAGAATGAAATTTTACATTAAAAAAAACCCCCAGTCTATTAATGTCTTCATTCTTTAAAAGCCTTAAATTGGTTTTGAAAAAAAAATATACTAGTCTCTGTGTTTCATTCTGGTTAATTAAATCCCAAGCCAAGAATGGAGTATATAACTTTATCATGCCTTCAGGAATGTCCTTTCTATGATAAAAGGAAGGAAATGCCCTCCCCTTCCACAGTTCAATATGAAAACACTGACATGATAGGAATTTTACCTCTGGTTTGGTGGAGATCATGCCATCCCTTGTCGCTGTAGTGATGGTCACAACTCTTATGCCTTGGGCAGGATGATAAATGATAGATTCAAGCTTTCTCAGAGGTCCTGAAGAAGGTTGCAAGAATTGGGTAGGTCTAGTTTAATGAAAAGAACTAAGGGTGACAAGATGGCATTGTTCCAATATCTAAAGAAGAGCGGGGTCAAACTATTTCCCAAAGCACCTGAGGGTAAGACAAGAAGCAATGGATGGAAACTAATCAAGGAGAGAAGCAACCTAGAATTAAGAAGAAATTTCCCGACAGTTAGAACAATTCATCAGTGGAACAACTTGCCTCCAGAGGTTGTGAATGTTCCAACAGTGGAAGTTTTTAAGAAGAGATTGGATAGCCATTTGTCTGAAACGATATAGGGTCCCTGCTTGCACAGGGGGTTAGATTAGAAGCCCTCCAAGGTCCCTTCCAAGTCTGTTACTCTTATTAAGTCAATTTTGAAGGTCCTTAGCTATAAGAATGAGGAAATATTTAAACAAGATAATGTATCTTAGAGTGAGACATCATTTGAATATTTTGAGCTTCAAAAATATTATGTCTAAATTTGAGGCACCCTTTGATCTTGAAGATCAGACCAAATGCCACTGACCCACCACTACCACCATCTGACTGGCCCTTCTCTGTCTGGTCTGTATTTACTTCTCTGTATTTGCTTCCATGCACAAGAGTAATTTATACATTCCAGAAGGCAGGATGGAAATCTTGGGTGGGAATGTTTCACAACAGCTCATTGGGCAATGAAGAAAGCCTGCAGGAAGCCTAAGGCAGGGGAGATATATAGTGGGAGAGTACATCTGAGGAGAAATGGGGTATAGCAAAGGGGCCCAAGCAGGGGAAGAAATTTCCTGAGTTAAAAAGGGGATGAAGAATATGAAACACGCTGAGAAGTAGAGTGGATACACCCTTGCCTCTCCTCTAACAGATGTAGCATGTCTCCAGGACTGTTCTTGTGAGGTACTTTTGTGGGAAGGAGGGAGAGAAATAGGAAGGTGCAAATAATGCACCGGAAATGTAATTTACAAATCTAGAAAAGACAAATATCTATCTCTAATATCAGACCGTTCTTTATTAAAGAAATTGTTTTTGCAACCTTCTTCTTCTTAACCAACATTCTAGAAAATGTTTACAAGAAAAGAAAGAAAACTAATAAGTTCATGTCACGAAAACATGAGATTGGAATAATGTGAGGTATTTCGGATGGCGCAGTCTGGGGTTTCTCCCATGCAGAAAGCTGGAACTCACATTAGGGGTTTATTTTGGGAGAAATTCATGTCCTTCAAACAGTTTCACAATAATATTTAGGCACAATGGGCTTTAAAGAGTTCTGGGGTTGCATCCAAACAGTTTCTTTGCCAGAAACCCGAGAGGAGTGTGCTGTATGAAAAGAGACCCTTAATGTTCCAACTAAATCTTTTATTAAAGCACTTCTTCTGATGAACACTTTTTATTAATTCTATAATTAGCATATTAAAAGGATAAGCTTTCATGAGCTGCAGCCCACTTCGTCATATGCCCACATCTGCTGGCTAGACTGAAGTAGAATTTAATAAATTAAGGAAATGTGAAGAACTAACACAGTTCTCTTTTGACAATTTGGAGTTGTCTTTACTGTGAAAGATATGAACTGTGCCATAACCACATTTGTCACACTTGTGAGCCAGAAACTGGGAAATTAATCCCTTTTGTTCTTTTTGTAGAGCAAAAGAAAATATTATGGCAGGCAGGCAGGCAGGCAGGAAGGAAGGAAGGAAGGAAGGAAAGAAGGGAAGGAGGGAGGAAGGGAGGGAGGGGGGAAAATGTTGATTGTCTGTCACTTGGGAACCAGCAATTGATATATTCATCTAATACATTTAGAGATTCCCTGATAAAAATACTGCTTTCTCCTATGCTTCTATATATGGGATCAGGGAGATGTAAGTTTTAACTCTGTCTTAGGCACAACATCCAACTGGGTGGTTTTGAGGCTGTCATTCTCAAACAGCATAGAAATTGCAATGGCAAACCACTGCTGAAAATCTTGCCAAGGAAACTGCAGGGACTTGATGACAGGAATCAAGACTTATTTAAAGGCTCACACAAGTATTCTTTTCTTGTTAGGCTCTTAAAAGATCTGTCAATTACAAGGTGGGGACAGGACCAGCCAAAATTGTTTCACTGAAAGAATTAACACAGGAGAGAATCCTCTATTTGCAGGTGGAATTTCAGGGGAAACAAAAGATTTATATTCAGAAAGCTTTGCTTCTTTTCTATAAGTTTGAGTGAACTCTAGTCATGTTAAAAGATTTTGTTTGGGAAAAGTTCTAAATTTTTGAAGTGGTTTGGGTTGTTTATCCAATTTATTTTTTAATTCTCAGTGAGCGATACACAGGAGAGGGAGTGGAAAAACCACTCTGCTGCTTGGCCTGTTGAAAACTTTAAATCACTTCTAAACATTTATAAGCTAAAGCTTTGTTTGTTCTAGTTTATAAGAAGAATTATGCATTCAATTTCTCTGACCTAACTTGCGTGGTTTACAGAGTTTGACATACCTGTAACTTTCCACTTTACAACAGGAACCCAGCTAAAGTAAATTGCATCTGCAATTACCATATTTAAGGGAAAATTAATATCACATAAAGGTATCCAGTAACTTTAATTAATGGGTCAAGTGGAAAACTCCTGTTTCTAACTTATTCTTCAGTTATAATGCCAATGGAAAACTTACAAAACTCAGTACGTGCGTTTTGGTCTAAAAAGGTATCAGTACTACAGTCCTAGGCATATTTAGTAGAAAGTCAGTCTCTGTAAGAAAGAAAATATGAGTTTATAACATTGTGTCTCATTCTCCTACTAGACTACAATAGAGAGCAATGGCTTGATTAAGTCCATGCAACAGATAAGCCAGACTCACTGCCAGCAGAAACCAAACGCCCAACTGGCTCAAGTTACCATATAAACACTACAAATGCAAAGAGAGGCAGTGTGGTGCAGTAGTTAAGGCAGAGAAACTGTAGAAACTGTGAGTTCTAATGCTGCTTTAGGCATTAGGTGACCTTGGGCTGGCTGCTCTCTCTCACCCTTAGGTCATGTGGCAAAGGCACCCACAAAATAAGTAAATAAAAAAAATCTGAATAAAGATTTTAACAACACACTCCTATGCAGTTTCTACTGAGAAACAAGTCCCTTAACTCAATGCACTTAGGACCACTCACTGGCTAAGTATTGCAAGATAGCCTTATTAGTTTTATGGTAGCCAAAAGTGAGGAAAAGTCTAAGGCTAACAACTTTTATTATATGACATAAGCTTTTGTGAGCTTTGGCAG
>JANHFN010000141.1:174075-204041 GCA_032468175.1 Toxicocalamus goodenoughensis
GCTCCTTGCTGTCTCCTTGCTCACACAGCAAATACTGCTTCAGTTTCCAAACAGCCCTCAACTCTCTCACACACTGACAGGTGAACCCATGGTATACCGATGGATGCTGGTAGAAAGGCAGAAATTCCTCCCCTTATTTTCTTCCCCAAAAACTAATCCCAACCATATAGCGAAACATGGGTATTGAGCTAGTAAACTATATAAATCAAAGTATCAGGCTGCTGTATCTTCTTCATGCTTTTGCTCTGTTTTTCTACACAGCTCTAGTTACAGATATAAAATTCAACTATCAAACCTAGTTTTTGCTTCCCACTTTATCTGTGTGTTTTTGCTTTTGGAAATGAAGATTACAGGAATCACTTTGCATTTTTTGCTAAAATTAAGCCTTTTGCCCTGTCTTGGTTAATAGTCATAAGAAAGAGAAGGCAATTTGTATCCTGCTTGCAAATTATATCCAAGTGGTTTTAAGACTCATAGTTCATGTTGTTATAATGATTCATATTATGTAAAAAGCTCTTGCCAGTGAGGTGCTGGCATTTTGATTTATAGTATATCAGACTAAAAGCTCTACTGAATTGGGAAAATCAAGAATCATAGATGCTTCAAGTGGAGTTACAGTAAGGCAAGGTAGCTGCTACTCTCTTATGCAACATTGCTCTTAAAACCAGCAATCAATGCAAGGCATATTCACAAGTCATGAATAAGAATATTTAGTCTGTGAATATTGACCAAGGAGTAAACTTCAAAGAAAATGTTTTAAATTCAAATCACCCTGAAATATAAAGCTATGATGCAGAAGAATGAAATCTCTGAGTTAAACATTGTGTTTCCAAAACGGCCAAAGGATCATATCTGTGGTGAAAAAGCTATTATCTCATTCACAAAAATGTAAGCCAGAAATCAAAGGGATGACTTTTCATCCAGAAGAAAATGGAACCCATATTCCCTTAAAAAGCTACTATTTAATTGATCATTCTCTTCTAAATATCTAGCAGGTCTTACAAGCAGTTTACACCAACAAAGAAACACCAGCTAGGAGTAATGTTGATTGTTTTTCCATAAAAATCAAATAGGTGTGCTTAGTCCCAACACAAAATAGAAGGCTGGAGCAAAAAAAGCACTACTATAGTATACCTGATATATGCAGAATGTTACTACAATCCACAACCTATAGAAGCAACAAAGCTTATGAGAATGAAGGGCTGCCTCCTGGGGTGAAAGAAGAAGAAATGGCTTACTTTTCCACAGTAGGATAAGAAAAGAAAATGAAATCATGAGAGAAAGTATGTAGAAGAAAGCAAAACTGACTGGCAGGAATTAAGGCTGTTCACCCATGTGAGCATTCAAAAGAGAAGACAAAGAGGATATCTAATACTATTTTCAAATACCTTCAGTAATATGCTAGACTTTCAGGAGACATGGAAGCAGATTAGAGGAAAACATATTCTAATTGAATGTTAGAACAAAACTTCATAACAGAATGAGAACAGTTAAGAATATTACTCAGAGAAGTAGTGGGCTGTCCTTTAGCAGATGTGTGCAAGTGGAGATTAGAAAATCACCGTCAAGTATGCTTAAATTTGAATTTCTGCACCTAGCAGGCAATTCAGTTTAATGGCATGTGTGGTTTCTACCAACTCTATAAGATAGGAACTAAGCAAGGAAAAGAAAAATCAAAGAACAGCAAAGGAAATCATGAGAAGGAGAAGTGCTTAGCTGAGGATGCAGTTCCTGCTGTTCACACATGCCACCTACAAATCTCTCCTCCTCTCATTAATTTTACGATCACATGAACTGCAGCCTAGATTTCTCCATGATGAAATATTCAGCTCAGAGGAGTCCAGCTGAGTTTAAAGCTCTAGTTTACAGCATGACCCCGGGAGACCTATACAATCTCTCCTGCTGGGAATTACCAGATGATGTGCACCTCTACTGTGCTGTGACAAGAAACCCACAGTGCCACTAAAAGGTGGGGGAAATGCAGTGAGCCTCACTTTCCTCAATATTAAAAATGGTTGAAAGTTTAGATTAGGAGAATGCAAGTAAGGCTCAGATTAATATCCTTAAGTATTGTTTAGGTAGAGATGCAAGGAATAGGACCAATAATTAGTAGAGAGGAGGAGGATGGATCCTGGAGGTTGAAGCAGCACAATAAGGGAAGAAGAGTCAAAAAGTAATAGTTCACACTACACCAAGAACAAAGTAACTGGTTGATGGAAAAATATCCTCACTGTAGCAAGTTCAAGGGAGCTGATTTCATTTTGTAATGAAATCCTTAATCATAAAATTCAGAGATGAAAGAAATGATTCTGTATCTGTTTGTTGTCTGATTTCCATAGGAAATCAGTTAAAATATAATAATGAGGAAAACTGAAACAATTTTAGAAGAAATAATGATTTTTATTATTTCCTGTGCACAACAGCCACTTTTGAAATGAGATAGTTCTTAATAAAAAGAAATACTTCATAGATCTTGGCTTTGTGAAAAACACTGGCTTGAGACCAAATCAATGCACCCAGACCCAAGAATGAGTCATTAATTATTAATAAATGGTGTCTTTCCAGCATCTGTATTTGTCATCAAGTGTAAGGGAACACTGGATAAACACTCATGAATGACGGGATGATTCTCAAAAACATATTTTATAGGTGGAAAACTGAAGCAAAGGCATATGGAGGGAATTAGATTTTTTTCAATAAAAAAATGTCTTAAGGCAAAAGATTAGAAGAACAACTAATGTAAAATTCTACCATCCACAAATCACACAAATCTATAAAGAAGGGACAGAAAATATAATATGAAGTTGTCTTATTTGCATCTTAGTCCCACTAAAATACAACAACAAAAGTCTTGCCAGAATTCATTTGATCTTAACATTTTGACCAACTTTATACAATATGCTTAACTGGAGAGGGTATTAGTGCTGGGAGTTTAGGGTATTTAATTCAATAATTTAATTTTCACTCCAAATAAAGATAAATCAACTTTCCTGTATGAGCTGCGTCCTTAAAATAGTGCTGCATTGCTAAATTTTTAAGAACCAGTTCTGCCAACTGCATTGCCACTGTCATGCGAAGCCTTTAGCTGTGGAACAGCTTATTGGCATGCTAGGCATCGAAACTCAGCTGTGTTGTCAACCAGCTCACAAATTTCCAGAAAATTTAATATCTGGCTCTTTTGAGTCAGTGTGAGCTGGCTCCAGCACATCACAGGACAAGGAGTCTTCCTCTTTTCATGGCAAAGACAAAGTTCTAGTGCAGCTCAATAAAAATGGTGCATTTCTAGGAATTTCACAGGTTTATTTTCATACCACTAAGCCAATGGTGGGATTCAAAAACTTTTTACTACCGGTTCTGTGGGTGTGGCTTGGTGGGCATGGCTTGGGCGTGGCAGGGGAAGGATACTGTAAAATTTCCATTCCCACCCCACCCCACTAACCTGCTTTCCAGCTCTGTTCTCCTATGCAGGGCAACAAAAGAAGACCCAGCCAATCAGCTGGGACTCGGGAGGCAGAGAATAGATAGGGGAGGGGGCAGTCAGAAGTGGTATTTGCCGATTCTCCAAACTACTCAAAATTTCCACTACAAGTTCTCCAGAACCAGTCAGAACCTCCTGAATACCACCTCTGTTTTTAATGTTTTAAATATTTTTATTTTCTTGCTTTCATCCAGTTATGTTGATAGTGAGATTGATGGCATATCAATTAACTAAATGAATAAATAAGCATGGTAAATTAAATTATGTGATCCCAGCTATAAGACAATGTTTCATGATATCCAACTCTTGTCTATCTAACATGATTTTTTTAAAAAAACCATTAACATTTTTATTGAGTTATAAAGTAGTGTAAAATATAAACTGCAAAGTAAATAGGAAAGCAGTGGGGAGGGATAGGGGAAGGAGAGGGGAGAAAAGAAAAGAAAAAAGAAAAGAAAAAGAAGCGTTGACTTCCAACTCTGTTACAGTAAAATAAGGCATTAACATAAAATCACAACTTTTGGCTTTTCCATAATAGTATAAACAAGCAATTTCTATAAAGATCTATCAGTCTACTAATCAGGAAAACCCAAAGTCAGAGTTTAATTCTTCTCCACATCAAGCACGAAGTTCAGAAGCGGCCTCCATGTAGAAACAAAAGCACTTATGTTCTTTTCTTTAATCAAAGTGATCAATTTTGCCATTTCAGCCACCTCCATCAACTTCTGCAACCATTCGTCCATAGTAGGAATCGAGGTGTCCCTCCATTTTTGGCCATACAATAATAACATGATTTTAAAGAGAAGACTATCATGTCACTTGCTATCTAACCTTTTATTTTAGCAGGACTGGACTTTTGACAGGCTCTCGCTAAACATGAGAGCAAAAGAACGTGCTCTACCAGACTGACTGTTGGTGCACGAATACATTAGCAATTGTGTTATCAGCTCACTGTTGCTGCTCTCTCACCCTTGTTACTATCTGCCCAGTTAATTAAGATTGCTGAATGCATTCTTGTTGCAGCTGTTTTATATGATGTATAATCAGCCCCATTCTTGAATTAACTACTCCATTAAATATCCTTACATTACAAATGTAACCTGCTATGGTCAATTTCATACAGAGCAAATGGAATAAAAATGTGTGCTGTGACAACAGTTGGATAGTGATCCTTGATATTAATTCAGTTGAATCTTTTTTTCTTATTTTTATTTATATATACCATATCCTGCCTTACTTAGGCATTTGTATTAGAAGAGAACAGAAGAGAACAGAACAGAATAGAGCAGAGCAGAATAGAATGGAAACTTTATTGTCACTTGAAAGGGACCTTGGAGGTCTTCTAGTCTAAACCACTGCTCAGGGAGAAACTCTATACCATATCAGATATATGGTTGTCCAATCTTTTCTTAAAAACTTTCAGTGTTGGAGCATTCACAACTTCTGGAGGCAAGCTGTTCCACTGATTAATTGTTTGGTCAGGAAATTTCTTTTTAGTTGTACATTGCTTTTCTCCTTGATTAGTTTCCATCCATTGCTTCTTGTCTTGTCTTCAGGTGCTTTGGAGAATAGCTTGACCCCCTCTTCTTTGTGGCAGCCCTTTAGATATCTAAGAGTTAGAATCACTTACAACAATCTATAATAAATAATTAAAAAAGCTAAATGGAATCAGAGATAAAGCCGTCCACAAAGATTTCATATATTAGGACCGCATTTGAACATAAGTTTTGCTCAACTGATGGAAAGCAGCACTCATGAGAGATTACTTAATTTGGGTGCAGCTACAGACTATTTCCAGATCACGTTTATCATAGATGGACATTCCACCTTCCTACCAGATCTCAAGGTGGAGTTTCTAGCTTTTTCAAACGTTTCTCTGATCCAAACTTTGAGTGCTGTAAAACAGTGGTCGCCAATCAGTGGGCCGAGGACCACTGGTGGTCTCTCAGAAAATTTTGGTGGTCCACAGAGAAATGTCCCCCCCCCAAGCAATTAATCCAGGCTGTGCAGGAACACAAGGCTGTGCTGCCCACATGGCCTGCCCATCCGCTGCCCCCCACCCTTTGGCCAAGTACAAACCTTACCTTGAGTAGAGCCATGCGAGCTGGAACTGGAAGGTAAGACCAACGGCAGGGGAGGGAAACACAGGACTGGCCCTTTGGTCATCCCGGAGCAGCTCCTCCAGGATGACCGAAGGGCCAGTCCTGTGACTACTGCAGCTCTGGAATATGGGACCAACTTTCCCACCAACATCAGCAAGCCACTGTCAGTCAAAATTCATATTAGTGGTCTGTAGGATTTAAAATTATGAATTTGGTGGTCCCTGAGATCCAAAAGATTGGTGACCCCTGCTATAGAAGGGCATGTGGGATGGATAAAAACTCAAGATGGCACCATGATATTACCATAAAAGTCCCACCCCCTATTTGTGTTCATGTGATACAGATTACAAAGGGGCAGAGTTTAGATTACATGATTGCAGTTGTCATCTTGCCTCTTCTCTTCCAAGCCATCAGATATCCTAGTGCTGTTTCTAATTATGCGGTCAACCACAATGGGGGACAGAATTTCTGTTGCTAAGCAAGGCAGCTGTCAAGAGAGTTGTACCCAATGTTATGACTTTGGCTATGGTTGTTAAGTAAATCACATGGTTGTTGTGCAAATCCTGCTTCCACCATTGACTCTGCTTGTTGGAAGCTGGCTGGGAAAGTTACAAATGGCGATCACGTGACCCCAGGACACTACAACCATTGTACATCCATGATAGTTGCCAAGCGCATGAATGTTGATCATATGATTACAGGGATGGTGCAACAATTGTAAGGGTGAGGACTGGTAGTAAGTCACTTTTTCAGTGCCATTCAGTGGTGGTATTCTATCGTTTCTGCCTGGTTCTGCTGAGCCAGTAGCACAATGAACAGTGGAGACCGAACCAGTTCTCTCCGTTGCTCTGCTGTTGGACCCACCCACCCACACAGGCTCCCATACTCACTTTTATATTCTGATTTTGAAGCGCAGCTGCTTTGCGTGGCACAGAATAGCACTGCATGTCAGCTGCTGAAGCGATTGGGAGAGTGCAGGCTTGCAGGAGGTGACTTGGAATGCCTCTGTGCCTGCCCAAAGTGTGTGTTTGGCATGTGCATGCACACAAAGCCACGCCCACCAAACTGGTGGTAAAAGTTTTCGAATCCCACCACTGGTGCCATTGTAACATTGAACAATTGCTAAATAGTTGTAAGTCAAAGTCTACTGTATGTGTCATCTGTTCTCTCTTTTTTTTATCGCAAAGTGCCACATTATTTTCTCCCTACATTCCAAATTTATAAATACTTACAGGAAGAAAATCTCAAAGACATCATTTCTGTGCAATGTACAATGGGTTTACTATTTTAATTGTAATTTATTAATTCTGAAACGAACACAGATTTCAATTAGTAAAGAGTGTTTTTTTTTAAAAAAAAAGTCTTGTCAGTGAAATTAATGTTCCAACAAGTAGCTCTTCGGTGTGTAATTTTCAATCCTTTGACATTTAGTATTTCTTACAAAGGGAAAGGGGAAATACTTCATTAGTATAGTAGCTAGATACTTAAACTAATCATTATCTATTGCTGGATTTTGACAGCTTGGTACCATGTATTTTTGTTGGTGGGAGTAGCAGAATGTATTAATTTACCAGCCTGAATGCAAAAAGTCCTCCATGATAAGTCACTTATCCCATGGAACATTTTTATGATTAAAGCACTTTTTTTTTCTGGCAAGAGCACAGAGTCAAATCAGAAAAGCTGTATTCTACTTCTTGGAGAATGGATTGTTTTCTAGACCACTCTAAGGTGACCTGGTCTAATGCTTGCAATGTTGTCATCTTCCCAACTATTGTATTAATTTATTCTTAAAGCAAACTTGGCATCCTTTCTAGTTAATTAGCAATATTTATGCATTACATGATAAAACTAATGTTTATGCCTGATTAAATTTGGCAGTAGGGTTTTGTTTTCTTCCAGCCCTACATCTAACTGGTCAACAGCAGCTAAATTTAGATAGAATAATTAATCTTAATGTTGCTTGCTTAATGTTTCTTTTTTCAGGCTATTTTCAAGAAACAGAAAATGGCCAAGAGAGTTAAGTGTGAGACTAAGATAAAACAAGCAAAACTGTCTCCTGAAAGTAATTTCTATGCTGGATTATTTAGTCCATTATGCATATCCCAACATTGCAACAACACAGACCCAGAGTAAGATCCAGTATCTCCTACTTCCATTTAGTTTTATAACAGCAGAACATCATTTAACCTGTTCCAAACTCTACCACTTGATATACCTGTCACCTATAGTACTCTTACTCTTCTGTGAGGGACTTTTGTTGTGAAAGGGACGCTCAGTCCACTGCCAGAGGGAGCACACCTGATGGGGACAGGTGGCTCTCTAATCCTCTTTCATCTTTCAAAGGTAAGCGGACACCTGGCCTACAGAATATCTTCTCCATTGTAAGGGCCTGTAACACATGGCCTCCACTCAGCCAGGCTATTTACTGTGTCCCTCTTTTGCTCTTTTATGTTTGAATCTTTAGGAAGAATGCCAGGGGAAAATGGGAACAGGGATTGGGGAAATGTCTGAAAGCAAGAAAAATGAAGTAGATTTTTGTTTTGCCACTAATGCAATCTAGACTGGTGGATACTATAATGTATTGATATGTAAAGATGAATGGACACTGGATAAATTATTTTCTTTCAAATGCTGAATTCTCTAGGTATGCATATTTGGACTATGGTTGTCATTCTTTCAAATAATTCATAAACCTACAATGAGGCATAATTTGTATGAATATGAATAGCCCTGGATGTCTCTGCTCCAATTGTTTTTTCTTAGTCTCATCCAAGAACATTGGCAGCAAAGTCTGGATATCCATTTCCAGATATTTTTATATAGGTTAACTGGGTAATGGCTTGCTCCTTAAATAGGTTATCTGTTTTTATAAATTTTCAAAGACTTTTAATGAGTGAAAACACAATTCTTGTTTAATTACTAGAGGAAATGGAAAAATAATTAACTCTAGATTCAGCCCCCTTCTCATTCCACTGGGAATAACTCTTGTTTCTATTATTTACTCATGCCTCCTGCCCTGCTGCTTTTTCAAAAACTATGAATATTTAAGCCAAGATATCAAAATAAAAGGGTATAGGATATAGCTACATGGAAACAAATCAGTATACTGTATGTTAATTTTTGTTCCAATGCACATTCCATAGGATTTGGAGTCCCTCCTAAACTACTTGTATTTAAGAACTACTGTTGACTTCAAACATTATCACCTAGTACTAAGACAGAATGAACTATTGTTTAACAGACCACAAAGGTTATGTTCTGCTTTAGTACGGGAATGATTGACAACAATACTGTGTGTCAACAGTATGATGATGATTATTACAATGAGAATGTGCTATTATTATAATTTGGGAGAAGAAATAGCAAACTGAAGACTGCTCTCCTAAAGGTGGAGCTGATGACCACAGCAGAATGAAGAGACAGCGAGTAAAACAACTCTTCACAATTCCTTTCTGGATAAGGAGAGGTTTTGAGATTGCTCATAAGTGCTCCAGACAGTTGCTCTTGGTGAGAAGGTTGTTAAACAGCAGCATCCATGTTTGCGTGTTCCCTTTTCTAATCAAATTGGAAATGATTGTTTGCTTTTCAGCTATTGGAAACTTTTGGATCAACAATTTGTACAGCATGAGATCAGTTTCTTTTAATCATTAGCGAACTTTTAAAAATAAGTTTAAAGTTTAAAAAAACAATTTGAATAAATAGCAAAAGGATAATTAAAACTTTGATTTTGGAAAATTATAAATTGATTAAGGGTCCAGATGGATTTGAAATAATATTTTAAAATTAAGAATCCTTGCTAGGGGAAAATGCTTTTGTTTGATTTTAAAAAATAGACCATAGGATGAGACTTTGAAGATTGGACAAACTAATATGGTTTTAATGGATAACTTTCCTATATTGGATTTACAAAAGAGATTTGCTAAACCTCTGAAAAATTTTATGAGAAGGAACAAAGAAAAAACTAAAAGAAGTCAAATTCTAGTATATTATTTGAAGGGACTAAAGATCAGGTTTGTTAAAAGTAAAGGGAAGGAATCTAAAAATAGTTTATTTGATCAAGATTAAAATAGATGTGTGGTCATGTCCGGTAACCCATAAGAGTCTTTTGCTGATCAAGGCTTTAAGGACCAATTTATAAATGATGAGATATGGAAATAAGAAATCATTTGTTGTATTTTTAAGAGGAGGTGATAAGTTATTAAAATTGTTTATACTTGTAATGAAGGAGAAAGTCATTTCTTTTACTTTGCTTTACAATATGCTTTTTTCTTTTCAATTTTTCAATTTTTATCTTCTGCATTTTTTTCTTTATATTCTTTTAATTTTTAGTTTGTATTCATTTTTATCTTTTTAATTGTAATTTTTTAAAAATAAAATTACTATAAAATATATTCTTATTGTATGCAGAGATTAATCTTGGGTCTAATCCTATTGAATAGACAGAGTATTAACATCATACAAGTTAAATGAAATACTCAACATTTTGCTTCTTAATAGGATTATTAGGATTATCTTTTTAGTAATCTAATTGAGCAGAGATACTTCCTTTTCCTCCTGTCATAAATGATCTGCTAATACATGGCCAGCTCTTAAGAAAGTACAATGTTGTTGTGTGCAAATGACAATCAGAATTATAAAAAGAAAATTGTAGCACATTTATATCCCACAACGTAATCTCAAAAGTGTTTCATTTCCTCAAAACACATTCATAGAGTTCAGTGTGACATGATGGCAATACTATAGATCCCACTTCACTTATTAGCATATTGCCAAAACATAAGCAAAAAACTCAATCCTCTATATAAAAGTAAAGTAAATTGTTGAGTAAATAACTCTATTTCCAAATAAGTATACTTTAGAATTATATATTCTTTTTAGATAAACAGGCAGTCCTATTTTCCACAAATTTATCTGTGAAAGTAATAAAACAAGTCTTCTGCCATTTGAAAACAATGAACAGTTAATCTTATTCATTTTCTAAACTATAGACAATTGAATGATATGACGGCATTTGCACCAGTGGGTTGGGATAGGATCAAAAACTTAACTTGAAAAAACTCTCGTAGCAAATAATTTTTTTTCTATTTGTGTGTATCAGATTATCACAATTGATATGTGACTCAACAGCATCCACTGTTCTCAGTTGCTTTCAAGTGTAAGATTATCCAGAAATATAGTGAATTTCATCCTTAAAACAGTTCCTAGTAACTACAAAAAAGACATTAAGGAAAACAAATCAAACATTAATATATTATGGATTTTTAATGGGTGAAATTAAGTAGACATTCCTGAAGTGCAAATAAACTCAAACAGATGCTGAAACCAAAAAAATACTGATGTAATTCACCACAGGTGCAAAATTAGAAGACCAGCTGCAAAACTCATCTAGATGTCTGTCTGCCTGACTGCCAATCCTTAAAATAATAGCAAAGATGGCCATACTCTGAATACTGCTCTGGGCAGCCTCATCCTGATATATGGGGACATTGTATGTTTGATCATAATTCTAGAAGGAAGACACACACAACATCCAATTGTTCTGGTGAAACAAATCACAGCAGGTATCCCTGGTGATTTTAATGATGCTATGGCTGCTCTCTTGCAATGCCTGAAGGCTGTGGGAGCATGGATAGGGGACAGACATCAGCCAAACTTTCAGCCCTGTCCAATATCTTATGGATTCTTACTGTAATATCATTTCACTGGGAAACTAGGATTAGGATCAGAAGCACTGCCCCTCCCCCCCCCCAAGTTATAAAATAATACAATAACAGAATAATAGACTTGGAAGGGACCATGGAGGCTTTCTTGTCCAAGCCCCTGCTCTGTCAGGAAACCAATATGCCATTTCAGACAAAGGGTTGCCTAATCTTAACAGACTCCTGTGTTGGAGCACCCACAACTTCCACAGGCAAGTCATTCCACTGATCAATTATTCTGGCAGGAAATTTATCCTTAGTTTCTAGGTTGATTCTCTCCTTGATTAGTTATGATGATAATGGTGAGCTTGTTTCCACAAATAGGCTGGGTTCAGATGTCATACAGTAATGGGTTTCTCTGGGTTTTGCTTTCACATATCTGGACCCGGGAGGCTTTAAGTCTTAGCACAGTGTGTGAATAACTAAATTTATATAATGTACCATGTTTAAAATGAACAAGAGTTAGTGAAGGTATGCATAATTTCCACTATTTCAAAATCATAAAAATCTTTGTGTGATATGGCTAAGATTGTGTGACGGTGTATAAACTTTCCCCCCTCCCTCCTTTCCATTCAATAGTATCCAATTTTTGGAGACTGCCTGGATAAGTCCTGCAATTTTCTTGGCAAGGTTTTTCAGAAGTGGTTGCCATTGCCTCCTTTCTAGCTAGGGCTGATAAAGAGTCCCTGGCCAAAGGTCACTTGACTGGCTTTATGTCTAAGGTGACACTACAACTCACAATCTCCCAGTTTCTAGCTTTATGCTTTAACTGTTCAAAACTGGCTTTCATGTCTTTTAATTTATTGCAATAAACACATATGCGATTTGTTGATCTGGTCAGTTCAAATAGATATCAAATTTAATGGTTTATTTCAGCATTTATAATTAAAATTAGTCTTTGGTTTTCTGATAAGACTGTTTCATGTATTTATTTATACAGTACACACATCCAGAAGATGAACATCTGATAATATACACTTTGATGACATGCCATGGAAGAAAAAGAAGTAACATCCAAGTGAATAGACTAAAATTAAATGATGCAAAAATGGCATACTGCAGTATGTTGAATTAGTAGTTTTAAAACTGTTCATAAGAATCCTGTGAATGAGTCCTCAGAATCTTTTTAGGGATTTCTCCCTACATAGTATATAGTGACAGAAAAACATTTGACCTTTCAATCTGTTATACAATCAGCTATGACAGGGATTTTCGAATTGTGGTGCTACTGACCCACAAAATGACAGAAAAATCCCCTCTGCCTGAACACCCTCAAGAGCCAAGTCTCGGTTTATATACCAAGTCTATCTAAGTGATGGAAGCCTGCAATCTTGTGAAAAAAAATTGTGCACAAACCTGAATTCTGGGCCTCACATTCCCTATCACTTGCATCTCCCAAACTCATCCTGGATTGACATTTGCTCCCCACAATAGTTACTGCAAAAAATCCTGACCACAGTTTTCCGTTGTTGTTTTAATTTGAAACAACAGGCTTTATTAGAATAACATTAGGGCTAGTCGATCTTATTTTTTTTTAAAGGAGAAAAGTTTATTGCTGTTTTTCCAATGTGGAGAAAAAGCACATGATGAAACATGGTAAATAATTTAACCTGACCATACCATCAATACATCATATTGGCATCAATATCTAATAGCATGCTTGCTAGTGAATTCTGGGAATTGAAGTCCGCATACCTTAATGTTGTTAGATTTGAAAAAAAAATACTGCTCTTATAGGACATTCCATTAGACAACTGTGGGAGGGGGGACCATTTCTTCTATCAATATATTTCCACATTTTCTGTGGCAAAAACATTATCCATTAACCTGCAATAACTGAACAAAAATGGAAGCTATACATTCCTGAATGAAAACTATTAAACCTGAGGTAAATTTTGGAGGGCAAAAATATGTTCTGGATGGTAGGGCACCAGTGACCAACAGTGGCAGTAGACTGAGGAAAAGAAAAAAAAAGAGGGAAGTCTTAAAATTCCCATGTTTGGAGTTGTGTCAGAGGTAAGTCTTAGTGATATTTTTAATAAATGTTGATTATTTGGAGTGTATCAAATATATTAAATTACTTTGGTGATAATGAAGTACAAAGTTTTTCCTACCTGTAGGAAAAGTAGAGTTTTTTTTCTCCAGTCCCTATTTTCTTCACAGTGGCAGAAAAAAGACACAGCAGTTTAATTTTAAAGGTTTCCTCCCTTGAGGCATTTTTCATTAAATGGGCACTTGTCTGATAAATATCACTGAGGAAAAAGTGTATTTTGATGGGTCAGGTAACCATAATTTGGTCACTGACCACAATAAAGAATTTTGATTTGATGCCTCAGGGACGTAATCGCTCCGAGAGATGGCAAAAACAACCCCTATTTCTCAGTAATTGATAGCCACATTGGTAAAATTTAATTTTTAATTCAATTCTCGAATTTATGTAGCCGCCACCTCA
Source organism: Toxicocalamus goodenoughensis (assembly GCA_032468175.1). Classification (NCBI taxonomy): domain Eukaryota; kingdom Metazoa; phylum Chordata; class Lepidosauria; order Squamata; family Elapidae; genus Toxicocalamus; species Toxicocalamus goodenoughensis. The sequence continues at coordinate 187,807 of JANHFN010000141.1, forward strand.
CGCACACTCTGGATAGCGTACAATAAAATTACCAGTGAAAACAGTAATAAAACTTCATTTAGAAATCATTTAAACACAACTAAGGGTGAGGGGAGGGTAATTTCTAAATATGCTAAAATATGAACGCTAGTCAAGTTATCTTGTCATGTGGTACTTTATTTCTCAGATATTGGCGGATGCTGCTTGAGGTACTTAGATATTTACAAGTGAGTAAATGCAACTTTTGAATTTACTTTTTAACTTTTTAATTTCTTAAGTTTCTTCTCAAGATATGAAAGATGGTTTTAAGGAAGGACGAGACCTTTGTACTAAATCTCCTGTGAAATTTAGGCTGGGTCCACACATAATGCTTATCCCTCATTTGACTCATTTGGTTTCGTCTTATTGTAATAGTTTACAGTGACCACATATCCTTTATTAGAAGGGACCTGTATTTCAGAAAGCTGTCATTCAGATTTATTTAAAATTTTATCTTCTTGGTTTTAAAAGCTCTTGAATTTTGCTTTGTAAAACAAGATTACCACATAAATGTAAACAATTACGTTTCCCCCCCCCCTTTATGAACCTCTTTCAGATTTGCCCCTTTGGGGGGGTTGTTCTTTATTTTTTTTCCAAGAAAATAGTAGTTATATAACCCCATTCCCAAACCAGTGTTGCAGGTCAGCCACATTTGTGTGACCCTGGCCAAATTAAATATGAATTAATTTAATAAAATGTGGCTAAGGAAAACAGAGCTAAATGTAATGTGTGAATCAGGTCAGTGCAATCTTATAAAGATCTACCCTGAAGGAAGCCCTGACCTTAAAGGTAATGTGCAGAATTACAGGTAAGCAGGGGAAATATTTTTGCCATTTTTGTTTTTAAAAAAATATGTTTCTAAAAAGAAAATAAGAATACTTTCCCACAAAGGTAGATTTAGTTGATTAAATATTTGGGGAATCTTATTTTAATATTTTAGCACGGAAATCTTGCTTTGATTTTATTAATATGGGGTTGGAAATAAAATATTTGAAAATGGTTCCTATCAATTTAAATTAACTATTAACAGGTAAACTAGTCACTCAAGCTAAAGGGCTCTCTCCCAACTAAATATACATGGAACATAATTAAAATCGGCCTTATTTTTATATTGGAAAGATAATATCTGATGTTTTTAGTTCAAATAAGTATTTATGTTGAAATGGCCAAGTCTAAGTGTTCTTTTTAAAGATTAGTGAAATTGGACAATCTGGATTTATCAACTTTTAATCAACTGTTACATTACAAATTATTTGACTGGAAATTTCTATTAAATTATTATTTTACCAACAGGTAAAAAGAAAAAAAGTATTAAAATGTATTTTTATGAATAAAAAAAATTGAAAACAATGATCATGGATTATTTTTTTAAAATAAACTCTGTTGTTGGTACTACTGTCTTGAAATAGGTTGTGGTACATTTTTTTTGAAAAAGAATAAAGGATCACCCATTCAGAAACAGAGGATTTAGTAAGGAAGGAAAGAAGGCATGGTAAGAAAATATTAAATTATTTCTACAAATAAGTTTTTATTTACTGACTTATTTAAAGTATGTCTAGCCTGTCTTTATCCTGAGGGTCTTGAGGTAAGGATTATAGTTTGCTTAATAAATAAAAAGAATTTTGCATACTATTGTAAAATACCTGTTGAAAATAATTTTAAAAACATTACATCCAAGTTTCATGGTGCTATTCTATAAGGTCTTCAGTATTACATTGCCCAACTTGCATCTATACTTTTAGACCGTGAGTGCTATAATATCTAGTAGAATATATTGATAAACATATTTTGAGACTTACCCAATTGTTTTAACTTGAGTTTTAGAATGAAGTTAGAATGTATATGATGAAAAAACAGAGTCCCCCAAACAAGTCAGAGAATTTGCCGTACTTTTTAATTTTTCATAGAAGGAAAAAGTTGGCTTTCTATATTGAACATGTGCATATACATGCAACATATACAAATTTCTTGTGTAAGGTATTTAGAAGCTGTTATTTTATTATGACATGTTTTATCATATTATCTAGACATGTTTATTTAGACATGTTTAATTATAGATGTTTCATCTAATTGATATTTGTCCCAGTAAACTTTTAATTAGGTCTTCTAAAACTAATTTAGTCTATTTCATTTTTTGAAAATTTTTTGAGAAAAGATTTCAACAGATAAGAAAATAATTGTAAAGTCCACTTGAAAAACTGTAAGATTAAAATTGATCAAATATTGGGGCCGTACATAGAAAAATATAGTATTAATCGATGTCTAAAGAAGACTTTCATTGAAAATTTGCACAGCTGGATACAGTAGAGAAAAAAGTAAGGTTAAATAGTGGTGAATAAGCTTTTGGGATCTAAGAAGTCATTAACATATTTTGGAGCACATACATACCAAGAGTTCATAATGTTTTTAATCAACTATATACTGATTTTATTAAGGACATCAGTGACAGCTATTCAGTTGGGCTACCCACTTCCTTGATCTTCACAGTCCCACCTTTCTTTACCTTCCCTTAACTGCCACATACTGACACTATGCTTGGCTTCAACTAGCATCCCTGTTGATTTTTCCAGGCCTTTTCTTTCCCTATCTCCCCTTAGCCATCCCTTAAGTGCATCATACATGCAGGTAGTTCTCAGCTTACAACCACAATTAAGCCCCAAATCTCTGTTGTTAAGTGCGACAATTGCTAAGTGAGTTTTCTCCCTTTTTATATTTCTTGCCACAGTGAATCACTGTAGTTGTTAAGTTAGTAACAGGGTTGTTAAGTGAAACTGGCTTCCTCATTGATTTTTCTTGTCAGAAAGCCACAAAAAGTGATCACATGACCCTGGGACACTGCAACTATCATAAATATGACTTAGTTGCCAAGCATCATAATTTTGATCAGGTGACCATGCAATGGTCATAAAATGGGAAAAATGGTTATAAATCACTTTTTTCAGAGCTGCTGTAATTTTGGATGGTTATTAAACAAACTGTTGTAAGTCAAAGACTACCTTATATATATACAGCTTCAAAGATAACAAAAAAATGACAGAGAAATTACTGGAACCTGGAGTGGGCTAGCTAAATATGCTGGACTTGAAAAAAAGAATACTGGCAGCTATGAAACTGCTGCCCCTTAGCTTCTCAGAAGCTTCCTAAATCTACCTTCCCATAGCTGCTGATGTCCTTGGCTTTTTCCCCAACATCCTATTGAAATATATACATAGAATACACATAAAATCTACAGTCCTAAGAAATTTAGACATAACTACAATTTTGCAACCTACATTTCTTCATGTTGTAATTCGTAAAATTAAAATCTTTTTGCCTACACACAGTCATAAATTTAAAATATATATTGCAAAACAAAATTAGTTGAGGGCATCAGTTGATGTTAAGATTTATTTCTGACTGTGTAGATTTTGTCTAAACACAGCAAAGCCATTGACTATATAGATTGCAAATATGGCATATATAAAAGTTCCTTAATATGCCAGAACCCTTAATTTTTTTGAGGGACCTGGACAAGAAGCTATAGTATAAGCTGATTTTTGAGGAAAACAAAATGTTCAGAAGATAAAGACTGGATACTGTACTGCTGGTTAAATCTGCTTAATTGGTAAATCTTTAAATTCTAAGAAATATATTGTATTACATTACAAAATACGACAGCTAGAATCAAAACTAGAGGCAAAACACTAGTAATTGAGATATGAAAATGATACCTCATTGTTAACTGAAAGTACAAAAGACTTTAAAGAGATCATTATGAAAGAAAAATGGAAAGTGAAAATCTGTGTTAATGTATAATGAGGACACATACAATGCCATCCTGGATATTTGGTGAATGTTATAGGTGACTATAGAGAAGTTAAAGTGGTAGAGAAGTACTTGTGCTCAAGTACTGATAAGGTAGACATTATAATGGAAAAACAAAGATATTATTTATTCTACTGAAGAAAGCAGTGACAAACTTAAACAAGATCCTGAAGGAAAAAGGACATTTAAGTGATAGCACAGGTAAAAATATTTAAAGCAACAACAATTTTCAATGGTAATGTATCAAAAACCTGGACAAGGAGGAGTGAGAGAATTAGGATAAGGCCATTGAATTATGGATTTGGAGATGATTATAAAGAGAACCACAGATTATAAGAACTAATGATCAAACCCTGGATCAAAAATGGACTGCTCCTTAAGGTAATAATTGTAACTTCTGTATATGAAAACAAATAAAACTTATGCTTGGTGAGGCTAAGGTGATAGATAACAAAGGATGGATAAGAACAAGATCATGAGAATATTTGTAAAGCTGGGACAGGTGAATTTGGCAAGCATTTCAACAGAAACTGCCAGGGATTGAGACCAATTTAATGTCACCTAAAGACTAAGTTATTAGAGAGCCTTTGGTTTAGTGGTTAAGGCACCAGGCTAGAACTACAAAACACTGATTTCTTGTCTTGCCATATACATAAAAGCCAGCTGAGTGACTTTGGGACAGTCATTCTCTCTCAGGCCAACTCATCTCAGATGGTTACTATTGTTGGAAAAATAAGAGGAGGAAAAGTATTAAGTATGTTAGCCATCTTGAGTTATCTATAAAAATAATAAAGGCAGGATAAAAAAACCTGAAACAAACTCATTTTGGCTTTAACTAAGATAAATTAAATCCCATTGGAGTTAATGGAATAACCTAGTAGCAACTAACAACTCCAAGCTTTCTAAGATGTGCAACCCTATTCTACACAGGCCTAAACTGTAAAAAAAATCTTAATCTATTCATTCAGATTTATTTCTAAATAATTGTATAATAATGGCAGCCATCTTTATGGTTGGATTTTAGTTTTGGAGTAAATCTGTGCTTCTTGATAAGGATTTATATCAAGGAATTTTACAAGAAGCTAATTTAAAAGTACAAGAGTCAGGATATATTTAAGAACATTTTTTTCTTAGTTAATTTAGTTAGAAATCTGAGCAAATCTAGTATCAGCCTAGTTCACAATTAAAGATCAGACTGGATTTAAAAAAATCTAGAAATATAAACATTAAAGAAAATTGATGCAAAGTAAATTGTATTTAAAAATTAGCAAACTACTGTACTTCCATTTTTACTATGGAGTACAGTATTCTAATTTCTTATCTTTCAAAATAAAACAGCAGCACAATAAAAGCCAAAATACTGAATCAGAAGACATTTAATTAAACTGAAATTATACTTCCCTTCTATTCACTGCTCACAAAATTTACATGAATACAAACTAGCTTTACAGTTTGTCACCATCTTCTCCAATGCATAATGTGTCTATTTGTCAGAAATCAACAAAAAACCCATTATCTGAAGAAGAATGCTTTCACTTCATGTTACCTAAAAGAAAAAGAGGTTGGGGCAAAAATCACCTCCATTCTAAAAATCATAATGATTGTAATGGAAGTTTCAAGTCCGTCGGAACCGGAATCAGGCACAAGCGTCAATGTGGCAGAAAAGCAGGGTAACAAGGGCACATAACCTTTCAGCCTTCGAGTTGTGAGAAGCCGATGCACACTTTCCCAAGAACGATAAGTATTTTTACAAGAAAATATCTCTCTACGATAAGCATTTTTATAAGTCATTTCTCTCCTCTCTCCGATTCTCTTACATGGCACCAAGGGTTGACAAAGAACCTATTTAAAAGAAAAGAGGCAAAAAGGTACACGATCTTTACAAAATTATCTCGGCCACGTTACTCATGTTGACAGTTCGCAGGAGTTCGTTTCTTCAGCAGGTCAGACTTTTATCTGCACGCTCCGGCTTTCCTCCGGTACCTCAGAAAGGGAGGCAGGAAAGAGAAAAGAAAGAGAAACTGCGAGCAAGAAGGAAGAAGCCAGGGGCACAACGTTCCGACACGCGACGCAGGGCGGCCATCAGCTGTCGCGAAGAGGCAGCGAACTCCAGATACGGTCCAGCTGTTCTCCGCGCAAGCCTTTCTCGGAAGGCAGAAGCCAAGCCGACGGCCGCGGCAGGCAAGAGCGAGAAGGGGGAGCTTGTTGGTGTTTGGCGCCGGTGGAGGGAGTCATTCCTCCAACTGCACTTCCGGTCGGCATTTTGTTCTGAGAGCGAGCGAGAGCGACACATTCACGCAGCCTCTTATTTTTTCCTCCCTCTTCCTTTCCTCCCTCCCCGGTACCGACTCACCGTAACCCAAGCGATCCCCTCCCTGCCCCGCCCCGACCGCGTCCACAGAAGGAGAGGCGGAGGCGGTGACGGCGGCGGAAGAAGAGAAGGAACAAGCCGCGGCCGAGGAGATCCCCCTCCCCTCCGCTCGCTCCTTTCCTCCCTCCCCTCCCGGGGTTGGTCGCTCGGTGGGTGCGTGAGGTGTTTATCGAATCCGGTTCGGCCCGGCCTGTGTGGATGTTGGGGTGAATCAAGCTCGCTGGGAGGACGACGGCAAGGAGGAGAAGGAAGAAGAAAAATAAAAAGAGGAGGAGGAGGAGGAAGAAGAAGAAGACGGTGGCGGCGGCGACTTCAGGGATTCGCTTCGGCCGCTCTCCTCCCCTCCTCGGCTCTACATGTTCGCTGCACTAAGGAGGAGACGGAAGAGGAGCCAGCCCCCCTCCCGGCCCGGATTATTGTTGTTATATTATCTCCCCTCCTCCTCCTCCCGCTCCGCGGCGGCCCAGTGGCGGATCCTCTGAGGAGGGAGGGGGGCGGATTTTTTTTCCTTCCCCCCCCCCGCTTGGTTTTTCGGTTGGATTCAGACGACGCTTAGCTCAGGTAAAAGCCCCCGCTCGCGCTTTTCCGTCTCCGCGTTTCTTCTATTCGCTTGAAGATAAGCAGCGAGTTGGGCCTTCTTTCAGGCGAGGCGGCCCAGTCTGGAAGCAGAGCGGGGATTAGCCTTTTCGGCCGGTGTGGGAGAAAAGAGGGGGGGTGAATAATGAGTGGCAGCCAGGGGTGTTTCACGTTTCTCTCCGCCTCCTCCTCTTGGGGTTTGGCGGATGAGAGTGTTTTCTGCCGGGCTGCTGGAGATGCCAAGGCCCGGAGAAGGGCGCAGGCCCAGCGGCCAGCGTTTTCACTCCAGCTCGGGGATGAGAGAGCCGAAGTGGTTTCACTGTGACAGGCCTCGGCGCCCGAGAGCAAAAGTGGGAGGAGGAAACAATACAGTTAAACAGCGACTGGGCACCGAACCTGTGCCATATTTACAACTTCGGGGGTTGGGGGGGCAGAGTGCGGAAAGGAAAGAGACGAACGTAATAGTCCTAGTCAGAATAGGGGAGAGACGGGCGTCCGTTTGTTTTGCGTTTGCAACAGTTGCATCTTTTATTTGTCTTAGTTTCAAATTTGTAGTTGGATAGGTATGATTGATACCATTGCGTACATCCTCTCAAATGCATAGATTTTATTGAAAAGTAAAACTAGTTCCGAATAATTTTCAGAACAGACATATCCAGTTCACTGGGAAAGTCTATGGGTTGCCTAGTACCATTTATGTCATATTGTCTAGATACGCAGTAAATTTTGGTCCTTAAGAGGAAAGAGTTATTTGTAAGAATAGGTATCCTATTTGAAAAGGGGTTATCTATATAGCTACTTGACGTTTTAAAGGTTAGGCCACTGTGAAATCATGCGAATTATAATAATTGAGCCTGCCGTTTTAAGTATGTTTATATGGGGATATGTTTTATTGAAGACAGTGATGCATACCTCTGAATACCCTGATTATTATTGGGTTGAAAAATGTTCTTACTTTCAAATGTGTCTGGTTTGTGTAACTTTGAATCAGATACCTGAAAGTTAATAATTAAATAATAATCTCAAATGAAGAATGACTTTAGTAAAAACATTAGGATATTTTAGACACTGGATAGATGCCTGTAATTTTTTCCAGTGTAATTCTAATTTCTCATATAGAGAAATCTATTTCTCTGATATAGAAGTATGAGAAATTGTGATATCAGCTGGTCTGATAGCTGTTTTTAAAACCAATTTAAATCCTAGGTGAGTAAGACAAAGTGACATTTAATTGTGCTCAGTTTTTTTATTGTAGGTGTTCTATTTTTTTGAAAGTTAGTCTTATATTTAATATTTTTTTAGTAAAGTAACTTGTTAAGAAAGTACAATTGTGCTTTTTAGCCTGATACATGTTTAAAAGGATGAAGTTAATATAGCTGTCACATAGGAGGCGTGTTTTTAATGCTGTAAATCCATGTAGTAGTCAGCAGTGTGTCCGTGATTTGTATTGGTCAGGCAGCAGTTTGAATTTTAAAAAGCCTGAAGATCCTGCTGAGCCCCAAACCCGGCCTCTCTCTCTCCCTCCCTCCCTGTAATCTGCCATTCCTGTCTTTGTGCTGCCTGGGCCTGTTAAACACTGTTTGCAATAGGGCCTCAGGCCTATATGCATGGGAGAGAAACCATTTTCAGACTGAAAAAGTAGCTTTTTATTTTTGAACTTTATTATTTCAAGCATGAGCTACAAGTTGCTTTAAAATATTGCTGTGTGTGTGAGGTTGAGTCTGCCTCTGTGTGTTTTAACTGTTTATTTTTAAGGACTGGAACAGGTCTAATTTACAGAAAATGAGGGACTGCCCAGAGAATAATCAAATACAGCATTATTCATAATCAGAAAATAACATGTGATGATTTGTCTTTTGCTTATATTAAATATGTGGGATTTTGCTAAAGTTGAAATGAGGTTTATTCTCATATCTTGTGTCTTCAGTAAATTATTTTAATGCAAAATTGGCTCTTGAATCAGTTTTTTATAAGTATGGGTTTTTCACTGTTCCTCTGTACTTTATTTAAATATTTATGTATTTAATAATATCCTTATGATATTCTGTGTATTTAAAAGAAATCAGTACATTCAATTTGATGTGTTTCTAAGATGTCTGAACCATTATTTTGATAATACCTAGGCATATTTCAATGTATATAACAATAAACTATGGTGCCAAAACTGTTGCTCTCAATCAGCTTAGACAAAACTGCCAGGAAATTTCTTAAAATATAAAATATAATGTGCTAGTCTAATACTTCCAGTGTTTATCATTTTTATTAGATTATAAGACAAAATACAAAATACAAAAGTAAATAGGAAGATACAGTGGGGAGGGGGAGAAGGAGAGAGAAAGTGAGGGAAAACTGGGGAAAAGAAAAAAAGAAACATTGACTTCGGACTCCCTCTGTTGTAGTAAAAAAAGCATTAACATCAGGCCACAACTTTTGTTTTTCCATAATAATGTCAGGTAGTCATTTCTATAAAACATAGCTAGTCTAGTCTAATACTGGATTGGAATGCCATAGTCAATGCAATTTTCCCATAATTTTTGAGTATTTATAAAATGATGCACAATTTCAATTATTTGAGTTCTTAAATAATAACAATGTTAAAAATAGGTGAATGGCGTATTGATATATTACAATTTCATAATTCCAATTATATTAATTTTAAATGCAAACATTGTCTTCCATTACAAATGATGAGAGCTAAAGATTGAATTATTTACAGGAATTTAAGTAGATTATTATATCTGAGAGAGTTTGTTCTTTTTGTAAACATTTGAAATAATTTCAGAAACAGGAATGCATTTAAAAATTAAGTAAAACTTGAGATTGTCTCTAGTTAGCTGTCTGAACACAGCCATTTTTTCAGTAACATTTAAGAAACTGCTCAAAAATTATTTTAGGCATTCATTCTAACAATGTATCTAACAGAAGGTGCTATTATGACTACAAACTTTTGCAATTGTTTATTTTGGTAATATGTGTGTATATATTTGTGTGTGTGTGTATATGTGTGTGTATGAGAGATCAGTGCATGTGGTAAGGATGTAATGTAGCTTGAGATATTTAGTATCTAGATTTCATAGAGATCACAGACAGTGATCTTCTCTGGTTTGGAGTCTGCACAAGTTATATGCTCTTTAAATATGACAAAGATAGCTTTTGTAGAGTATGCCAATTTGTTGAGAATGAAAGAAAATTATTTACAAATTTTGCAGTGATGCTGAAAAAAGTGCCTATTTTATTATAAGAAGCCTCAATGTATTATCATTTTATAATATATCTTAATGTTTCTAAAAGATCAACAAAATTAATAAAAATGAACAATATTCAGATAGGAAGAAAGGAACTCTAAACTATGCCTTGTGAAGAATGTGTTATGTCTGATAAAGATTCATGCATATTTAAAATTGTTTTTGCTTTTGACTACAAAAATTCATTGTCTTATGAAAACAGATCTGATTTATAATATGTAACTTGCTTCCATATATTCCAAGCAGGACTGGAATGCTCTGTTTGTGGGACATTTTGTATCTGAGTCTATAAACACACAAACACAAACTCAGTAGTAATGGCAAGCTGCATTTAGTTAGTTATTGTTCAACTATACCAAAGACTTTTGTTTAAAAATGGTAATGATTAAATTTTGTTTGGCTTTACTAAAGTTTTGTTACTAAATTTTAAGAAGAATTATTTAATAAAACATTTTTCTTTATCATATTTAAATGTATGAGATTTGCAGTTGTGTAAATAGAATTGAAAATGTTATTTTTGCTTGATTATCTCTCATAATTTACACTTTTCAAACTTTTGAATTTTAAAATATCTTTTAAGAACAATCACTTTTAAATGTATTTTTTGAGAACAATAAACTAAGGTCTTTGACCTTCTTTTGCAAAAATCACTGGCTGAACATTCAGTTTTGCCAAAGATATCTTTGTTAGAAAACCAAAGAAGTTAGTTTCGAATATTGTGACCTGTTTCAAATACTTGGGGGATAGTTCTCTGTGTTAGGAGGACATAATAGCTATATTTTTCATAACAACCCAAGTAATACAGCAGTTACTTTGTATTTCTTATAATGTACTAGTGGAGCCAAATAAGTTTCAGCCAGGTTAAAAGTAATTGAAGCCAACTCTTATATGAATTATAATTGAGACTGTACATCAATTTGCATATGAACTCATGTTAAAATATTTGCAAAAACTGTTCAGATAATCTGTACTTTACCATGCTGAGATCAATTTAACTTGAACTGAGATGAGGTCCTGGCTTACCATGTTTAAATTTTGTTTAAAGCTACTTTTTTACCTCCAAGGATAGGAAATTAAAGATACATTATGGCTTCTCTCCTGGAATTCTGATTTTGAATGCTGAGCAGGGTGGAGTTCTGCTCAAAGAACCTTGGATATAAAATCCCAGACCTGAACATAGCAAAATACTTGCATATGCTGAGTTAGGAAATTGATAGAACATTCTCAATTTAGTTAGGTCTATGTACTATATGTACATTATCTATGTACTTATGTGCTAATAGGAACCTTGGTGGCACAGTGGTCAGAATGCAGTATTGCATGCTAATTCTGCCCATATCCTGGTGGAGTTCGATCCTTACCAGCTTTTAGTTGATTCAGCCTTCCATCCTTCCAAAGTTGATAAAATGAAGACCCAGATTGTTGGGGGCAATGTGCTGACATAAACTGTTCAGTGCTGTAAAGCACTAAGGATATAGTCTTAAGTGCTATTGCTATTATACCAGGATATTGTAATTTTTTATTCTCAGCAAATTCTTGAGGTCTGCTTTAAGAATACTCCTTATCTGAGAAGATTGTTTGTGATGATATAATAGGTGAATCATTGGCCAATGTTTTATTATTTGTTGTTATAATGAATGGTCTTGATTAATTTTATATATGACTTTTTGTTCAACTAGGCTCTAGCATAGTATTCACTGTAATATATGGTAATACCAGGCAAAATTCAATAGTAATTAATGTGCAGGTGAGATTTATTCAATTTTCTTTCTCTTTTGCATACTGTTCTACATTGGCTTATATCAAGATTGCAAGTTTGAAAGCCTAAATTGATTTGTGGCCAACTTTTATTAACTTGTTGTATGTAAGTTTCTGTTTGCAATTATTGCTACATACATGTAATACTGATCATTGAACAATAAAAAAATGATTTGAAGTTATTTGTCAATTTGAAAATAAAGCTATTTTTGAATGGGTATTATGATAATACAGATTTTTCTTATAAGTATTTTAGGAAATACTTGCATTCTACATACTAAATGAAAGCTAAAGATGCATTCTTATATATCCTTAGCTCTGCATCATTTTAGAACTTCTTAGTTCTAGAGTTTTAGAACCAACTTTACAAGTTAATTCTGAAGTTTTGTTAAATAATTGTCCTCTGGGCATTATTACAAGTTGGTTTCAGAGGTGGTATTCAGCAAGTTCTGACCAGTTCTGGAGAACCGGTAGTGGAAATTTTGAGTAGTTTGGAGAAGCGGCAAATACCACTTCTGACTGGAGATTTTACAGTATCCTTCCCCTGTCATGGCTACCAAGCCACGCCCACAGAACCAGTAGTAAAAAAGTTTGAATCCCACCACTGGTTGGTTTCAAATCAGCCAGGTATACAGATTGCATTTGGCATTTTTATCTATCTATAAACCTATAGATGTTTTTTGATTGCACCAATGTGTCTATTACTCTGCTTTCTTTTGCCACAGTTCTTTTATTTGCAGGTCTTTGTATTTTGTGATTATTTTTAGTTGTTTCTTTTCTATTCTGCTGTCTCCAGATATTGCAACATCCACTATCACTATTAATAATATTGTTCATTGTTGAGTCAGCATATGTTTGGACTGGATTTGGCATTTTTATTCACCTATTGAGTCTTCCCAAGGACCAGAGTTAGGCAGATGTGGTTTCTTAAAGGTATCACAGGATGTAAATAGTTGCAAGTAAAGCTGCCTTTTACAGTTAATTGATGGTGATTTTATCAGTGCTGATGGTGTTCAAATGGTGCTCAGAATGTTTTGGAGTTGTGCTCAAAGTACCTATTAAATATATTACTATTGATACTATCTTTGCTTTTTTTTTTTGCCCCAGTCGTTCTACTACTTTTTGCAGGTATTTTGTCAGAACAGTTGTAAGTCTACAGCAGGGCTGTCAAATTCCTGGCCCATGGGCTGGATGTGTCACACCCTGGCCATGCCCACAACCAATTTAGTAAAGGGGAAAAAAGTCCCAATGTGTCACATGATGACACCTTGACAACATGAGTTTGACACCCCTGGTTTAGAATATTATGTGGGAAGTGTCTTCTGTTTGGATTTTAAAATTCTGGTACACTTTAGCTTATTCATTTTCTATTTGTCTCTCTTGTGGTCCCATCAATTTTTTGCTTGTAGATGTTCCAGTGCACTATTGTTGTTACTTTGTTATGTTGTTGTTTGTAGTCAGTCTGTCTGATAATCTTGCTGTAGCTAACTACTGTAGGTGGTCCCTGTTTCTTCAGCTTGTTTGCTGTCTGTTGTTGTCTTCTCAATTCCTGGCTTTGTTGCAGGGTGTTTTTTTTAAAGCTTGGACATATGCAGCCAGAATTAGCTCCTCTGTTTGTCTCTTCAATTTCCTACTCTTAGCCATTGCCAAATCTTCTTGTTATCTGCTTTGCCTGCTTTTAACAAATGTACTGGTCATGTGCATTATTTTATTTTCTGTGCTTCATTTGGTCTTTCTTATAGACCAGTCTGGTCTCTTCAATATTTAGCCTTTATGGTATGCTAACTTCATTGTATCTTCTTCATTGTTTGGACAATCATTTGTATAAAATGATATAGGGTTTCCTGCCTGAGCAGAGGGTTGCACAAGAAGACCTCCAAGGTCCCTTTCACTCTGTTATTGCCCTTCAGATATTCTCCGTGTCCTTTTTTCTTCAATTGTCAGGTTTACTTTGCAACATTCCACTCTTGCCTACAGATAGTCCTTGATTTATAACAGTTCATTTAATGAGAATTTGATACTACACTGGTATTGAAAAAATGACGTATGGCCATTTTTCACACATGACCATTGCTGAATCCCCATGGTCACATGATCAAAATTCAGATGCTTAGCAACTGACTCATATTTATGATAGTTGTAGTGTCCAAGTTCATGTGATTACCTTTTGTGATTACCTTTTCATGTGATTACCTTCTGCCAAACAAAGTCAATGAGGGAAACCAGCTTCACTTAACAAACATGTTACTAATTTAACAACTGCATTGATTCACTTAACTGTGGCAAGAAAGGTCGTAAAATGAGGCAAAATTCATTTAACATAGGTCTCATTTAACAACAATTTTTGGGCTCATTTGTGATCGTAAATTGAAGATCACCTTTATTCTGCACATGCATCTTCCACAATTCCTTTTACAATTAGAGCCAGGAATAGTTTATTATTTTAAAATTATGGAAGCGGTAAAAGCATAAAGAAGTTGCAGGATATAGTTAACATGCTGTGCCACTCTTGTTTCATTCTGGGGCAGCTTCTGTAACAATAGTTGAAATTTTGCTTCTGACACTCAAATTTGAACATACTATGAATGAGTTTGAAATGTATGTTTTATTTTATGGTCTGTAGTAATCCAAAATAAAGTTTAGATTATCACCCTAGAATAAAATATATTCAATTTTAAACTAAACATGTAGAATTAGTATCCATTACAGTTAAGAAGCTGGCATGGTGATTGTGCAGATTCTGGTGTCAAAATCAGAAATGATGTCTTAGTGTCATAAACAAACATAAAAAATTAATTATTAGCATGAGATACATCTACCCTAATTGATATTTGAGGTAATACAGAAATAATAAAAATAAAGTCTAAATAGATTAATGCTCTTACAATACAAGTGGCAAAATAATCATATACATTCCATTGATTATGCCCCTTATGCTTCACAAAAATGCACTTTAAATTATAAGAATAATATATTTTCAGCTCAAAATGAACTAATCTTTCCTGATTCACCTGAATAATGTTGAACAAGGAAGAGGCCTGGAGTGGAGAAGTACAGTATGAATTGCATGTATGTTTCTTTTAATATATCAAGTCAATAGCAGTTGTCTCCTAGTGCAGGGGTCACCAACCTCATATTTTTAAATCCCGAGGACCACTAATACGAATTTTTAAAAAAAGATAATATATTTAATATAAAAAAATATTTTTATATTAAATTTAAATTTAATATTAAAAAAATTAATTTTAATATAAATATATAAACACACACACATATAAACATATTTTTAAAAAAATATAAAAATGCTTATTTAATTATAATGAAATCATAAATGCTTAATCATAACTGTGTAGCAGAGTGAAGAGAAAGGGAGGCCACTCTCATCCTTTGGGGGGGAAATATGATTTAATATTACTGTGATTCAAAAGAAGCCACACAGTGCCTGGAGGATGGGAAGATCTCCATGGGGAGGAACCAGAAAATGGAAGAAAAGCAGAAACCCCCCATATCTGGTCTCCTGTCATCTCATATCTCCCCCAAGTCAGAGGAATCCTCTCCCTCCTTTGCCAGGTGTTGTTGCCTGGAGTTGGAGGAGGGAAGGAGGGCCGGGCTGGAAGCGCCGAGGAAGATGGGCTCCTAATAACAAGGCAACACCTACCATGCCAGTCTGCCCCAGACTAAGCTCCATGTTTCTTCCGCTGCTTCCAAGCAGAGAAGGGTCCCTCCCTTTGTGGAGGCCGAAGGGGGGGGGTCGAGCCCAGAAAAGCTAGAGCTCTCGCCTGCACAAACAGGCTGGTTATTAGGAGCCTGTCTTCCTCAGTGCTCTTTTGGTCTGGGCATTTGGTCTCCACCCTGCCCCATGCCAAAGGAAAGCCAGCCAGGCTTCTTCCCTCCTACCCTTCCCCCTGCTCCCTTCCCCCCACTCAATCCTACTTCGGGACAGAGGAGAGAGCGCTGGAAACCTGTGTTGGCATTTCTAACACGCATTTCTCCGGCGCTCGCTCACAATTCTTCACGTTCCTCCAGTCCTGGCTTGCTGAGGGGGGAGAGCAGCCCTGACATCTCTGCTGCCCCCCCCCAGGAAAAGAAAGCGAGGAAAAACATAGCTCTTGCTGGGGCAAAAGAGCAGAGATCGGTGCTTTTCAAAGGTGGCAGCTTCCGTCTTCTCTTGCCTGTGCCTTTCTCGATCTCAGCTCTTTTGCCCCAGCTATGTTTCTGCTTGCTTTTTCCTGTGCTTTCCCCGGGCAGCGATGGCTGGGACCATGGAGGGGGGGCAGCAGAGCAGAACGCCAAGGACGAGGAAACTGACACCGCCACTGCTGACCCATTCCAGACCTCTGAACTGGCTGGTGAGCGCAGACTTGTCCCTTCCCCAGCCAGTACTTAATCTTCTCTCATACATTCTGTTTTGCAGCCTCCACCCTGCGGAAAAGAAATCCCCAGAGATAAGGACTGGACCATCT
>JANHFN010000141.1:206411-221169 GCA_032468175.1 Toxicocalamus goodenoughensis
TAAAAAATAGTCCCATTTAATCACTTCCTGTTTTTCTGACAATACCGGAAATGATGAAATGAGGCTAGTTTTCGGCCTGCAAAGCCTGCAGAAGCCTTCCTCAAGCCTCTGGGAAGCCGAAAAAGGCCTCAAACCCACTGAAAATCAGCTGTGAGGCGCAATGCAGGCAACGGGGCGGCGGGGGGCAGTTGGGGGGGGGGGGAATTACACACGCATGCGTAGGGGGCAGGGAGGCGTGCATTGCCTTCTGGTGCTGGTACGTGAGCGTGCAGGCGCGTGCACAATTTTTGGCATAGGAGCCCAAAAGCCACCCCTGATCTAATGCCTGCCTGTTCTGAATCCGGAACTCCCACAGATTTTTAGCTCTATTATTCTCCACAGTTTTCTGTGGAAACTCCTTGATGGCTGGCTGGCGAATTCTGGGAGTTAAAAGTCCATGCATCTTTCAGCTGAGAGACACTGATCTACACCTGGGTTCTGTCTAGTGTGGTAAATCCATGCTTCTATGGATTATAGTGCTTAGGGCCTGTTCTTGTGCTGTTACGATCAATGATCAGTGCTGCCTTTTACACATACACCACTTCAGGAATAATTATAAAAATGATGATTTCTCATTTCTTTACTAATAGTAGAAATAAAATAAGGAGCCATAAATGTCACTTAAAGTTGGAACCCTATATTTGGATTCTGATGCATATTTATTATTGTGAATGCTTTTGCAAAACAGTGGTTGGGAAGACTTGCCGGAGATAAGTTTAAAAAGCACATAACTTTTTTTTAAAAAAAAACTTGATTGATTCCTTTACATTTTTTAAAAAGAAAAAGTAATCATAACATTAACAGTACTGTAACATTCATATTATGCATACCTATCTCTTGTGTATTTTACATTTATCTGTCATTTACTTATTTACCTTTCATTTTTTTTCTATTTGTCTATTTTCCAGCCAATAAAACCACATCTCCCAAATTTTGTAATATTCCAACTCTTCTTTGTCTTTTAGTTATAGAATCAATTTGTCCATTTTGGCACAGTCCAATAGTTTTGAATTATCAATTCGTCGGGGTGTTGGTGTTGGTGTTACTGTGTTTCCAACATTGTGCATAAGATATTCTAGCCACCGTTAATACCTGTAATATCATATACGTAATCTTTTAATCATGTTTCTTTTTCAATATTCCTACCATAAATAAGTCTGATTCAAATTCTATTTGTTCTTTGACAATTTCTTGTAACCATCGCCTTATTTTGGTCCAGTATTTTTGAGCTTCTGGAAAGAACCACCACATATGATAAAAAGTACCTTGTCTCTTTACACTTCCAACATGCCAGGTTCATGTTGGGATACATTTTCACCAATCTCCTTGGAGGTAGGTGCCACCAATAAAACATTTTGTATATATTTCCTTTGTATGCCTATGATCTTGTTAATTTATAAGTCCTGTTCCAAATTTTTTCCCATTCTGCTAAATTTATGTTGTATTTTTGGCCCAGGCTATCATGCAGCCTTTTACAATTTCTTCTAACTCGACTTCTAATAAGTATTTATAAATGTTTGCAATATTTTTCTCATCGGGGCCTGTAAGAATTTTATCTAAATATTGCAGTTCTGTATAGATTTCATATTCTTCTATATCTTTTTAATGTCTATTCTGTAATTGGAGATATGGCCACCAGTCTATAGATATTCCTTGTTCTTTAAGTTTCTGATTCGATTTTAGTTTCCCCTGTTCATCTAAAACATCTTTATATTTCGCCATTTTACATAAAACCAAATTATTTCTTTTTCCCATAGAAAGTCGTGCCACCCCTTTTGTAAATCATGGCCCTCCACACTTAATATCCTTTTGTTATTTAAATTAACCCGTTCTTTGGTCCAGATTAGGGCTGCTGCCTTATAATAAAGCTCCCAATCTGGGAGTCCAAAGCTGCCTCTGCCTCTACTATTCTGTAGCACTTTTATTTTTATTCTAATTTTTTTCCCTAACCATATGAATTTTGCCACAATTTTGTTCATCTCTATTAAAAATATCTTTTAATTTTATGGGGATTGTTTGGAATAGATACAAAAATTTAGGTAGGATAGTCATTTTAATCGCTGCAAATCTCCCTAACAATGATAATTGTAACTTCCCCCATAGTTCCAAATCTGCCTTTGTTTGTTGTAGGAGTTTCATATAGTTATTGTCTTTTATTGTTGTACATTTTGCAGTTAACCATATACCTAAATACTTGATTTTCTTTGTCGTTTGAAGTCCTATTGCTCTTTCTTTCTAATTCTTCTTTCTGCTGTTCTGTCAAATTCTTAGTTAACATTTTAGTTTTTTGTCTACTAATTCAGTTGTACAGGTCAGAGAATCCAAAGCGTCGGCTTTCTCCTGCTTCCTTGCTTAAAGACGGAGTCAATCAAAGAAGGAGGGCAAATTAACTAACACTCGGCCTTCCCATAGCCTTTTTTTTTAAAAAAGTCAGGGGCCGCACTCTCCAGAGCTCTAATAGGGACAAACTCAGTATTAGGCTGAGCGAGCTCCCAACATAGCCACACAAGCCTACCCAGGAGAAAGGGAGGCTAGAGTCCATACTCAGGCCATTCTGAGCATACTCATAAACGGGTGCAGCTCTGGGAAAAAGCCAAAGGAAATATGGCTAAATTTTCTGAAACTGGGGCAGGCACAGAGGAACAGAAATTCCCTGCCCCCAGCCCGATCAGAGAGCAAAGAATAAAGGAACCCAGAAAGGATGTGAGACCTTCAGAAAGGCCTTTCAGCAGGGTGTCCAAGGCAGACGAGAGAGAGGCATTAAGGAGACAAAAGGCCATTGAGAAGTGCTTCTCAAGGGTGGAAAAGGAGGTGGGGAAGAATGGAAATTCCCGCACTCCAACAGGCAAGCCAATGACAACGAAGCATAAGGAAAAGAGCGCAACACTAGAGAGCGCTGAAGATCAGTCTTTTCAAGCCTGCTCTTTGTGTGGACGAAGGAATGAGTGAATCAGAAAGACAATGAACTCAGGCATGCAATGAAGAGCCCTCACCCAAGAGAAGGAGGCTATCAACAGAGGCTAGCTGTTCTCCCATAGCATCGGGAATCAGGGAACAGTGCTTTAAAGAGGAATGAAAGCTTTGATGAGAGAAATGATGGCAGAATTCAGAGACAGGGTAAAAGACCCAGCCTGATACATAATGAGAGGAGACAGGATGCTCATCATCATTCTACTCGAGCAGGAGGAGTAAGGGAGGAACTGGGCTTCCAGGGAGACAGTTCCAGTAGATCAGACATTCACAGTGAGGCCTCTGTTTCAAGAGAGGAAGAATATAGGGAGTCAGCGTTCTCAGATGAAGAAACTAATGAACCAGAAACCCCAATGTTCACAGGTCTATTTCGTCACCAGCTGTTTAAGATGCTGCTGGGGAAGGCTAAGATAGCAACAGGTCTGGGGAGAATCACAGGGACAGAAGGGTCTGAGTTAGAACCATCTGATCCCAAAGATAGATTTTTTGCTGGAACCAAGGTTGAAAGTGAATCCATACCTTCACCTGAATTGTTTAGGGAAGTGGTGGAAGGTCAGTTAGACAGACCAGTTATTTTCCCAACACCAGGGGGGAATGAGAGGAAATTTTATAATGCGGAACTAGCAGACCTATTCCCAGTTCCCACGATAGACAGCCCTGTGGCAGCCTCCATGTCTGCTAAAGTGTTGGCTAACGAAGCTGAGGATGGTCTAAAAGGAGAGGATAAGAAAACAGAACAGACCCTACAAAAAGTTCACCAGGCTGCGGCATGGGCAGTAAAGGCAACGTCCACGGCATCATTTTTCAGCAGATCAGTCCTGGTATGGAACAGATGCAGGAAAGGATGCCACCTGGCGATCTTCGATTGCAACAGGATTTGAACAAAATAACTGCTGCAACAGAATTCATAGCAGACACCACACTTAATGGAGTCAAGTATGCAACTAAGGCCATTGCAGCTTCAGTGGTTGCAAGACAACTTGTTCGGTTCCGCCACTGGCAGGCAGATCTGAAACATAAATAGAAACTGTCATCAGTTCCAGTTAAAGGTGACAAACTTTTTGGGGAGGCCCTTTCCTATCTCGGGGGGTGGCTTCAGCCATTCCCCATACACACAGACACAGTACACACAGACCCCTACTAGACATCCAGATAGGTCAGGATTTAGAGATGGGGTGGACAATGGTCCCAGGGAAGGCGCCCCTTCTTGGAGTTTGACCGGCAGGGCCTTCCAGCATACAAAATGACGGCCAGAACAATGCACCCATAGCAGGAGGTTGGGCCTGTTCACCAACTGATGGGAGTTGGCAACAATGGACAAGTGGGTCCTAGACACATTAAGAAAAAGCCTAGTTCTAGAATTCATCTCCATACCCTCGAGCTCATTCAGAAGCACAAGAGTTAGTACGACCTGACTTCTGCCTAGAACCGGTCCATAGCCTAGAAAGTAAGTGGCACTCCTTGGATGTTAGGAGAGCTATACACATTTATATTAAAGAGAACAAGACCCATTAGAAAAACAGAAGCATTGTTCATTTCATTTAGACCGAGTTTGCTGGGACAAAGGGTTTCACCATCTACTATAGGCAGATGGATCAGGACATGTATTGCAAACGTTCATGAAAGCCAATCCTTGCAATTGCCAGGTAACATAACGGCACATTCAACCAGGAGTGCAGCCACCAGTGGCATGGAACACACAGGCTTCGATTGAAGAGATCTGTAGGGCAGCAACATGGTGGTCATCTCCATCTTCATCAGAAATTATAAACTGGATACATTTGCATCAGTGGAAGCATCCTTTGGAAGAAGAATGCTACAAAGAGTTCACACGGAGATGGGGGCTCAGGACAAGGAGTGGGCCCACCCTCAGGACAATTAGCTTGGGTACGTCCCACGCTTTAGATTCTCCGACCCGTACAACTGAGAAAGAGTGTTGGGCTTACCTAAAACGCATCTTCTAGTTGTATGGGAGGAGAATCCAAATCCCACCTTTAAATAGTTAGTCCCAACCTCAGAATGGTCAAGAAAGAGCACCAAGAACTCTCCAAGTCAATCATCAGCCTTCATCAAAAACTGGACATGCGCAGTGAAAAGTGGGCTGGACTAAACTTTGATTGACTCCATCTCTAAGCAAGGAAGCAGGAGACAGCCCACACTTTGGATTCTCCTCCCGTACAACTAGAAGATGTGGTTCAGGTAAGCCCAACACTCTTTTCCTTAGACTCCTGTCCCATTGCTTGTTATCTGATATTCCCTCCACTTCCCTCTTAACAACCCCTATGTCTTGGGGTTATGCTGAGCAATGTAGTTATCCTGAACAATATGATATTGCGCTTCACAACCGCATCACTTAGCAACATCAGTCCTGGTCCCAATTGTCTATCATAACTCAAGTACTACCTGTAACTGCAGCAAGATTACTGTATGCCCAAAGATTCAGCAACACCCACAATGGACAATGGTTGGAGATGATAATGGATCTTGCTGGGATAGCTAAAATGACTTATTTGATCAGAGAAAAGAAAATATGTTTTTTGCTGACTGAAACCTTTTATGGATATTTGTGTGAAAAAAAACAAATGAACTTATGATTTATGCTTTTGATCATTTGACAGGATATATTATAGAAAAAAGAGAATTACATTGTAACCATAGGTAAATTTATAAATGTACTGCTGTAAAGAAGATCATATACTACTTCTTTTTTTCCTTTTCTATTTTCCTTTTTTGTTACTTGATAATAATTTCTATTACATTCTATCTACCTTTAAAAAATATTTAATAAAAATCATAAGCAGACAAACACACACAAAATAAAGCAGAAATAAATGCAACACAATATATTTGCCTAATATTATTCTTTCCCCTTTATCTTGTACCAAAATGGAGGCTTAAAGCTTTTCATATCAAGAACTTTCCCTGAGGCTTTTGTGAAGTAATACGAATGTTTTCTATATATATATTTATTTGCAGGATAAAGTGTGTGTTCATTATTTCAGGTTTTAGGATGTTTCGTATATAATATCCCTTTCCCTTACTCATCCCAGTTTTATTATGTTTTTGCTGGATTTTTGTGGTGTTAAATTAGTCAGAACTTGCATTTAATAGTACTCCTTAATGAGATTCATCTTTACCAGTTCCTAGGAAGCTGTCTTTGTTCACTTTGATTTTTTTTAAAAGTCAGAGAGATACTGGTTCGAAACCAACCAACCAACCAACCAACCAACCAACCAACCAACCAACCAGGAAAACATTTATTTGAGTTACTCTTGTATGAGAAGACAGTGGAACTTTTGGAGAGGTGAACTTCAGAGATTTCCGTATAAGTGTATAAATTGTATGAACAGTGATGTGATGAGTTGTTCTGACCTTGTATTAATTAAAAATAATATGGAAGTTAGTTTTCATAAACCAGTTATGATTTGTCAGATTAGCAATAGGAATTTCAGTTACATAGCATGTTGGTTAGCTAGGCAGCAGTATGATTGGCTGATCTAAAAAAATAAGCAGGTTCAGACCTGGTTAATATATGGGTGGGAAATCTTTAGGAAATACCATGAATAAATGCTAGACTGAGAAGTTGAGGAAAAAATTCTGCCAGAAGGCAGCAGCAAACCACATCTGTGTTATTGTGAAGAAAACACTCTCCATTCACTTCTGCTCAAGGGAATATTTAACTTGGTTAATTGGTTTAACTTGTAGTGTAATTTGTTTATTCTTTACACAGAAAGGCCTCTTTCATATATATTTTTATTATTCAATAGGATAATTATAGGTCCAATATATGTTCAGATTGTTTTAATAATTTATCACTGAGTCTTAGGATATCAAACCGTGTAGCAAGGCTGTATTACTATTATTATTCTTATCTTTGCTATTACAGTACTTATTCCTTTAGCATCTTATTGTTGTGGCCTGCTGGTGGCCTGCAGCGCTGGCAGCAGAGTCAGACAGTGGGGAGGAATATGGGCCAGTCCTGGAGTCTGGGGAGAACTCCGACGAGGGATCTGTGTCTGACACAGAGATGGGGCCAGGGCCATCTGACTGTGCTGACTCCAGAGCCTCCAGAATCTGACATCAGCGAGGCAGAGGAACATTATAGATGAAGTAACAATTTTCTGGCATTATATGTTTTACTTGTAGTTTTTTTGATATTGTGAAATTGTAGGTTTGCCTATTAATAAAAGGATTTTTAAAATAATACATTGGCTATTTTTAAGCTCAAGATTTTCAAAAAAAGAGGCAAATACTGTATTTAATATGTGGAATGCCAGTTTGGTATAGTAACTGAAGTATAAGAGACTAGAAACTGGGAGACCATGGATTCTAGTCCTGTGTTACACACAAAACTAGCTGGGTGATTTTGTTTGAATCATACTTTCTCCAGTGTGCTGAGTAGAGAATCCAAGGAATGGGTTAACTCTGCTTAGAGACTGAGTCAATCAATCTTTTGGTCACACCTCCTTTGCGCATGCCCAGTTTTGACTCATTAATTGTTCAGAAGAGATGTGTAGAAGAGTGCTCTTACAACAGGAGAACAGAGTTATTCCTTGGATTCTGGAAAATTTACAGTAAGGTCCCGACTCTGTATAAACCTTTGCAGGAAGCAAATGGCTAGGTTGGTTCCCCCGGTCCGTCCAGCATAGCTGCCTCATTCCATCTAATCAGCTGGCTGCCCCGGTCTCTCTGGCACAGTCACGGCTGGCTCCAAGGACCTCCCATCTAAGCTGCCTTGCCCCTACCATTGGCTGGTTGCCTGGTTTGCCCAGCATAGCCGCCCTCATCACGATTGGCTTCCCTGGTGCTTCCGGCACAGCTACCTTCGTCCCGGCTGACTCCCCGTTCCGTCTAGCATAGCCACCCACAGACAAGACCAACAACCAGACAGATCCAGGTTCAGAGACAGAAATAGACAACACTTCTAAGGCTAGTGACCATTTCACCCCTTTCGCTGCTCCAAGTGACGACAAGTCTAACCCTCCCATTGGCAGCCGCTTAAGTCTATTCACCAATCAATGGGAGCACCACTGATATCTGGGCTCTGAATATGGTGAGGTATGTCTCACCCTCGAATTCCTCTCCACATCCCTGAGTTTCTTCATACCTTGCCCCATATCAAGGGATAAGACAAAAAGAAGCCTCATGGAAACATCAGTCCAACACTTGTTGGACATTCAAGCTATTCAATTGGTCCCAAAGGGTCAACAGGAGCAGGGGTTCTACTCCATCCTGTTTATAGTTCCAAAGACCTCGGGGTGGAGAGCAATTCTGGACATGAAAAGATTGAATAGACACCTAATTTACAGGAGATTCAAGATGTCCTACATTTGTATATTAAACAGTCCCATTCAAGTCAAAAATTGATTTTCCCCACAATTGAAAAACCAGTAGGACAGGGATAGGGAACCTTTTATGGCTCACTCAGGAATTCTGGGAGGTGAAGTCCATAAGTGATAAAAGAGACAAGTTTCCGTACTCCTGCTCCAGTCATTATTGGAATGTTAGCAGTACTGATGTCAACTCGTAAAGCATTCCTGGCTTGCTCTCGAGTTGCCAAAAGAAGTAAAGGGGGGAGATCTGATGGGAGCAGTTTGAGTGCTATGACCAGAAGCACATTCCATGCATATCTTTCTACAGATTGTGTCTCAGGTTACCAGAGCCAGCTGGATGTGAAAGTGCTCCTTTGGAGAGAGTGATTTATGACACACCCTGGGAAGAGGGGGGAAACAGGCTCATAGGTGGGGCAGTAAATTACTTAGGGCAGAGCTGACTGCAGTTGGAAAAAGTGCCAGCATGTTACTCCTAATAAATAATTGGATTTCTTTTGAAACTTGGCTCAAGGCTCATGAATTAATTGGGGCTTCTGTCAGAACCCTGACACTAACACTTGTCATTGTCTTGATGCTATCCCTCTATTGATGCAACCTAGTACGGTATTGGCTTTTTTGCAGCTACAGCATACTGCTGGCTCATACAGTACTTAAGTGGTGGTTACTAGGACATCTAGATCCCCTCTCACAGTTAGTACTGTTGAGCCAAATACCTCAAATTCTATTCCTATGCATTTGCTTTTTCCTGCTCAAGTGTAGAACCTTCTCTTGCTAATTTTTTGCCTATTTGATATATACCTGTTCTATCTCTCTTGGTGCTACTTTTGATAGGTTGGGCTATTTCTTCCTTGCAAAGGATGGAAGAAATGCAAGGAAGGAATGCAAAGAATTAATTAAGCAATTCTGCTTTCTCCTTGCTGCCTGTCATCTTTTTGCCATCTGTTCCCATTAATGAGCCTATAATTTCCTTGACTTTCTTCTTGTTCCATATTGATAGAACTTTAAAATTATTTTTGTCATTGGTTGTCAAAAATATACCATCATTATGGGCAGAAGCTAGTGTTAGGAGTCCTGATTGGTATAGGAAGCAGAATCCTTTGGAGTTGGACAACTAATAAATTATGAATGAATGAATGAATGAATGAATCCTTGAAAACAGGAAAGTGGCTACCATTAAAATTCAGAACTAGTTATTACAAAAGGGCCGAAGCAGCCCAGCATCAGAGCACTTGGGAATCAGCTGCTTTCTATTACTGTTGTCCCATCCCAGGGGACTCTTCTGTTTAATTGCAACAGAAGAATTGTAGAGAAGGAATGTGTGGCAGGCAAATAGACCAGAAGGCATATTAGAGGATGAACATAACAGTGCTGGAATAAATGTGAAAGCCATGGAAATCTTATACTAAGGTCTCTCCGCATACCTTGATATTGCTTGCATTGCAAGTCATAATTTAGGTATAAGGTGGAGAAAATATATTTTTAACGTTAACTTCTCATCAGAAATATGCAGAGCACTTAAAAAAACCTTTTGACTTATAAATCATTTTCAAAGCAGGGTAGTATAAAATATCTATTTCATGACAGAACTATCATATCCTTTCTTTGACTTTCCAGCCACAGACTGATCATGGAATATAGGCAGAGTTATACAGACGTATAGTACAAATGAAGACTGAGTATACAGTCCTTATGATACTGCAAGGGAGATGTGTGAATGTGGATGGACTATATGCATTTTTGATAGGTGATCTATGGAAAAGATAATGTAGACCAAAGTGTATTTGTTGTATTTAAGTTTATTTTCCCCTACCCAGAGGCCTATGTGTGTTCCTGTAATTTGACATCAAATCTTGAAAAAGCTAAAATGAATTTTAGTTTGAATCTAAAATGTCTTCATTAGGCAATATGCATCTTTAACTGCATATTCATACTTGAAACACTTGGTTTTAAAAATAAGTATTACTATAATGTTTTTGACTGCATTTTATAAAAAATAATTCCATAAGATATAAGTGTTTCTGGCCTGATTTCGTTTAGTTATTTATCAAATTTAGATATTGCGCTTCTCACTCTCATTTAATTTGTACCATATTGAAGCATATTGGAATTTGTCAATTTGCTGAATAATAAAATTAACTTGCACATTTTCAACAAACGTTCATTCACATGTTACTGTGGCTCTTGGAAATTTTATAATCTGTGTGCAATTTAATAGATTGTTTTGAAAGAGTTAAACTTCAGATAATTGAATGTATAAATGTTTTAAAAAATAAAATATAAATCCTTTTGTGGTTGTTCAATGTGATATTTTGAAAAGTTGTCTATAAAAGACATATCTTTGTTTTAACATCGTCTACTTTAACTGATTTAATTTGAGTATATTTTGCATTGATTTGCAAGCTTCCAGAAGCTTTAGTTTATCATTTATAATGAATCCTTTAAAGTTAAGCAAATAGTTAACTAAAATAATAATGACAGTATAAAAATAACTGAAATCTTAGAATAAGGAGGAACATCTTTTGTGTAAAAGGAATTGAATCTGAATGTCAGTGTATACAATAAGCACCCTAAAATATTGTTACAGAATTTGTCCTCAACTGTTGAAACTGAAAGAATTTTAAAATTCACTGTTAATAAAACAACATACCATTTCAAAACCATAAATCTGTCTGTATATTTCTCCACTGAGCTGCTTCGAGCATCCAGCAGTGGGAGGTACTTAGATTGGATAGGCTGGGCTTGATTGATAGGACACTCCTCCTCCTTCCACGTACTCCTCCTTAGTGTCCTCAATTTTAGCTCAGCCTTCGTGAGGTAGGCAGCTTGGTTGCTTCCTTGGCTGGACTAGGACAAAGTAAACAGGTTTGAATTACAGTGTAATATTTAAATTGGCAATTCTAAATTATAAATTTAATACAAGTCTAAATTGCTTTCTAATAACATCATTCCGGCGGCAAATTGGCAAAGACTGCTGTCGGAATACACATCGGCTCCCCAGGGATTCCTCAACCGCTTCCGGGATGATTAGAAACCACAACATCTTGTCATCGGAGATTGGCTTGGCATTGCGAAGCCCTGCTGTGCCGTTTTAAAAGACAAGTGGCGGTCTTAAATGGTTGAGGCTTTTTTTCCCGTTTCCCCGATCAGAACGCCTAAAGGAGGGGGCTTAGAGCCCAAATTCTCCCTTGATCACCTCAGTTTTCTAAGTGGTACAACAAATTTATGTCCTCCAGTGGTGCACTGCTATCTGGCCTGGGACCTTAACAAGATACTCATGGCCCTTACAAAGGCTCCTTTTGAACCACTGAAAACCATGAGTCTCCACTTTCTCACCTACAAGGTGATTTTCTTGGTAGCGATAACATCAGCACGTTCTGAGATAGCAACCTTATCAGTTCGACAACACCTCTGCATTTTCCATTCTGACAGAGTGGTTCTTCATCCAGACCCAACATTCATTCCAAAAATTAATTCGGCTTTTCACAGGGCACAAGAACTAGTCCTTCTGAATTTTTGTCCAAGACCGTGTCAGAAGTTAGAACATCAGTGACATCGACTAGATGTTAGGAGAGCTCTCCGTAGGTACATATACCGCACAGCTCCCTTTAGAAAGACTGAGGCGCTCTTCATTTCCTTTCAGCCAAACACTCAGAGTCATAAGGTATGACCTTCAACTATAGGCAGGTGGATGAAAGCCACAATAGTTGAGGCATACGAGACTCAATTATTACCAGTGTCTAGAGGCATAACAGCGCATTCCACTAGGAGCGCCGCAACTTCAGCAGCTTAGGTCACACAAGCACATGACAGAAATATGGCATGCGGCAACATGGGCTTCACCCTTCATTAGACACTACAAAATTGATGTATTTGCCTCAGCTGAGGCTTCCTTCGGTAGGAGAGTTTTACAAAGGGTCCATAGGGACCATGAGGGGACTCCAAGCCAGATGGAGACCCTCCCGTAGGACAAGCCAAGGTTTGGTATGTCCCACTGCTGGATGCTCGGAGAAGCTCATTGGAGAAAGGGTGTTGGTACTTAGCTGATATGCCCATTCTCTGTGAGCTGTGACGAGCATCCAGACCCACCCAATTTCCACCTGGTGGTTCCTGGTCTGGCCAATGACTACAACAACAACAAAAAAGAGGGCGAGGTTTCTCTTCATCTTCGCTAAAACTGGGGACGCTAAAGGAGAAGTACGTGGAAGGAGGAGGAGCGTCCTATCAATCAAGCCCAGTCTATCCAATCTAAGTCTAAGCACCTCCCACTGCTGGATGCTCATCACACCTCACAGAGAATGGGCATATCAGGTAAGTACCAACACCCTTTTTCCTAAAGCAGATTCCACCGGGTCTAGGATAACTCACTCTGGTCAGCTCATCATGCCAACTCACTGTGAGACAACTCACCATGGACAACTCATGGCATGATCATTTGAGGCAGAACAATTCAATGCTGTATGCATCTTTCAATGAGGTACCCTTTATTATTGGTGATGGTGTTTTCATCAAAATTATTGTAACTCTTGTATTTCTAGATTGACTTTCTTCATTTTATTCTGATGGTCCATGGTCGGAATTAATCGCACTTTTTGTTGAATTATCCCGTGGCGAGTTGTTCTGCGGGAAGTTAGCCTGTGACGAATTGGCCATGGTGAGTTGGCCACAGCAAGTTGGCCATGAGAAGTTGTCCCATTTTGGGTTCCGTCTTTCTGAAGCAGCCATTGTCAACTCTTTTCTTCAAGTTTTCAGACTTGCCAATAGACATTGTCCCTTCGCTTTTAAGACAAATTCCCTTTGGATGCTCTAGAACGGGGGGTGTCAACAATCAATTTCATTGAGGGCCACATCAGGGCTGTGGTTGACCTCAGGGGGATGGATGGTCATGGCCAACAGGGTGGGTGTGGCCAGCTCGATGCCACTTATTGGGTGTGGCTGACTGGGTGGGCATGGCCAGCTTGATACCACTCTCCAAACTCCTGGCATATTCCCTCTTTGCATTGGGTAGATCAGGCCAAAGCGATGCAGGCTGGGCCCTTACATTTTCCAGGAGGGTTCCATGGGCCGGCTCCGACCACATCGCAGGCCACTTCTGGCCTGCAGGTCTTGTGTTTGACAACCCTGCTCAAGAAGCACCATTTCCTCCATCCATAGTGTGAAGTCAAAATGTTACTTACCATAGATTTTGAAAATGGAGCATCATTCACTTCTTTTAGTTGGTTGGTTTCTCTGCAACCGAAGATGAGGAAAGGATTTAACATTCTCAATGGAGAGACATGATAGAGCCCAGATAGCCGGCTCAAAAAACTGAGCAATCGCACTTCAGCTGTCTGATGTAGCTGAGGCAAGCCACTGCCAAACTGTCATTTCCTTCCTGAAAGCAGTTCTTGTAGGGATTCACCAAGCAAGATGACAACCCAAGCAATGAAATGGCATTCCCAGAGTTTCAACACCTTGTCCTTGTCTTCACAGTCTTGGCTGAGACCCTAGGAAGAGTGAAGAGAAAATCAACAAAGATGATCCGGGGTCTGGAAGCTAAAATCTACAATGGATGGCTAAGGGAGCTAGGTACTGTATGCATGCACACGCACACGCACACACACAGAGAGAGATACAGACACATAGACACACACAGAGAGACACACACCAAATCCCTTTTAAGCCTTGTAGGTGGTATGTTTTCTTCCTAGGTCAGAAACCTGGGAATTTGAGGGATCTGTGCAGTATCTTAGCTGTTGTAGCACAGCACTTTTCTGGACAGAGAGTTCCGGTTGATCCTGACACAATGGGTGAAATGATAGCAGTATTCCAACATCTAAGGGATTGCCACAAAGAAGAGGAAGTCAAGCTACTCACCAAAGCACCTGAGGGCAGGACAAGAAACAAGAGATGGAAAGTGATCAAGGAGAGAAGGAACGTGCAGTTAAGGAGAAACTTCCTAATAGTGAGGACAATCAGTGGAATTGGTGGAACAGAAGTTGCCTTCAGACTTCTTTGCGTGCTCCATCACTGGTGGCTTTTAAGAAGAGACTGGACAGCCAATTGTCTGAAATGGTATAGGCTCTCCTGCTTGAGCAGAGGATTGGATTAGAAGACCTTCAAAGACCTTTCCAGATCTGTTATTCTATTATTCTTGGGATCTGTTGGAGCCATTCTTCTGGCTTAGGAGACACAGCCCCTACCTTGGCCTTGACTTTCCAAATAAAGAAGAAAATTTCTATATATATTCAGATGTAGACGTAGCTCTAGATCGAAATCAAAATATAAATAGATACAAGCTGTACTTGAATAGGATAATTATTCCATTTACTATCATTATACATATATACACAGATATATATGTGTATGGTATTCAGCTTTGTTCGGGTATTTTCCCATGTCATTATAGTTGTGCTTTTAAAGTTGTAGCAACGTTTCGG
>JANHFN010000149.1:9591-23512 GCA_032468175.1 Toxicocalamus goodenoughensis
TTCTCTAACTAGTATGCTAATAACCTCTTGAGTATTTAACATAAATCATATTTTCTAAAAGACACACTCAACTATGAAGGAAGCTACATAGTAAGAAAAACCACAGTATTATCTTCTATGTGGTATAGCTGTGTTATTATCCTTCTCATCTTTATTATAACTTTCCTATTGATATTTATTATTATCATAATCATCACTTTGTTTTACATATGCACTGAGTTTCTGCACTGGAGACAAATTCCTTGTGTATCTAACCACTCTTGGCCAATTAAAATATTGTACATTATTCTTTTGGTGGACTAAAGGATGGAATAAAGAGTGCTAAGTGCAATTTTTTTATCACTTTTTATCACAATACACCATCTTAAACATATTAACATAAGCAGTGAAACTTACCCTGTTTTGGTCGATGATGTCAACCACTGCAACTAGTTTTCCTGCATGTGGTCCAAATGAAATGTAAGCAACTCGGCCAATCTCAACATAACGCTTGAACACCTTAATCAGATAAAAGTTTAATTATTCAAATGATTCATTACTAGACAAGTGTATAGAATTATGCAGCTCTAACAATCCTTCAAAGAAAGAAACTTTACATGCTATACTGAACTTTGAAATAATTGAATAATTGAAATATAATTATAATACAATATATCCTCAGCCCAGAACCATTTAGATGTGATAGGGTAGACACGTCATAAATTTGCAAACACGCGGCCCTATAAATTACAGAAATCTAAGAAACTTCTGTTAAAAGACTTTCTCACCATGGCCGAGAAGTATTATTCTATCTTCCCAACCAGAAGAGAATGATAAAAAAGCTGACAAAATCCCACCCCCGGCCCTCGTTAACCGTCCGCTTCCATCTCTTCCATTTACGCCCAAGATAGACTCTTAGGCCACGTCTTTCCGTCTTCCTCTTTCTCGGCTTAAATCAGCTGAGGGAAAATGGAAGGCTATCCCGAAACTTTTCAAAATCACTCTCGACTTCAGCGAATCCTAAGAAAAGCGCCTTGGACAAGGCCTCGGCCATTAGCCCGCGATTACCATGATGGCTGCCACACGAGTCGATTCACAAAAAGAGAAAGAACGGCTTCCAGATGCCTCGTGATACCTCAATGGCGGATGTGCAACAGAGGAAGAGGCGGGACTCAGTGGCTCTATTAGCGGCGAACTGCAGGCTGCATAGCAGAGATTGGACAATTGGATAGGAGAAAATCCGCGTTGACTGATAACTACTATTACGCACGCGCATTACTGGCCCTTTTGCTCCCCCCCCCCAATGAATGAAATCAATTGGATGAATGTAGACGATTTCTTGCTCATGCGTTGTCCGGTGGAAGAACTCTGAGAAATTGTCTCCTTGTTCTCCATTTTTTAAAATATGTTCATATGGATGTAGGTATGTTGATTGTAGGCCTGCAATAAATTCATGAGCAAACCGTGGCAACTTTAAGCCTTCTCGGCTGACTTCACGGCCCGAATTTGAACTGTATGCATCATGTTGTGTGGACAGAGGCTCTGGGTTTGGCAAAAAATGGAGTTTATTACTGGCTTGTTTGGGAGTTCCTGAAGGTATACGAAGGAAAAAAGCACCCAAGTTGTGTTGGCTTTTAACTGAAAGTTAGCACCCACCCCTCTCCTAGAAGAATGAAATATTCTAGGAAATATTAAAAAGGCAAAAAGGAGAAACATGCTTTTGGAAAGCAGCCTCCACCTTTGTTAATAGCCCCAGAAAGACAGCCATCCTATCTACAAAACCAAAGATGATAAGCTCCAGGGTGATGGTGTCAGCGGTGAAGAAGGGACAAAGACCCTTAGCACGCAGGTTCAATGATCCAGAAGATACAACTTTATTGTAACGCGTCTGCAGAGGCGGATTCCTCCAAGCATGAAGGCATGGTTATACAGGGTTTAAAGGCATCCTTTTATACAGTTCTTATCATGTACACACACACGTACACATTGCATGATTTACAATATCCCCCTCTCCCTTGGTGAGTCTTTCACAGCTCAGGCGCCATGTCCTGTCCTTATCTTTGCACAATGCATTCTTTTATTGTTTTACAAGCAACATTCCTTTACTGATTGCTACGTCTCACACATCTGTGTCTTACACAAAAAGGGAGTAATTCCAAATAAAGTGTTATCTTCCTGATATTTGGGACGCATAGCTTCATCTTTGTCAAGCTAGTTTATTGTAACATTTGTAAAGAGTGGAATGTCTGTGGTTGTTCTTCCTTTGGTATTTTGATATTTGAAACATTAACTATTATCCCCCTTACAGTTTGAAGATTATATGAAAAATACAACTGGTCAGAAATTGTGGCATAAGTGGTACATATAGGAGTTCCTACATGTATCCATCTCAAAATTGCTATAATTTCTAGCTCAATTAATGGTGCTCATGATGTGTTTAAATGTCTTTAATAACTAAGGCAGGAGTGAGTAATCCATGAATCATGTGCTATGTATTTTCCAAAACTAATATTTTGCTACCATTTCTTCCCTTAATATTATTTGACTTATATGGCCACCCATCTCATATAACATTATGGGTACCTCACAGAAGCAACAATACAAATATATATGTGAAACAACAAAGAAAACCAAAATCCATGCTGCAAGAAACAACTCTTCAGCCTCATCCTTAAGGAAAGAGTCAACTATTTATGACCTTCTGCAAGGCTAGAAGGCTGGGGGCCTGCAACTCTTGGGGGAGGGTAGTCCACAGGAGAGGGGCCACTCCTGAGAAGGTGCACTTCACAGGTCCCACCAGATGACAACATTTAAGGGAAGGGACCTGGAGTATCTTTTTTGACCTGGTGCAGATA
Source organism: Toxicocalamus goodenoughensis (assembly GCA_032468175.1). NCBI lineage: Eukaryota > Metazoa > Chordata > Lepidosauria > Squamata > Elapidae > Toxicocalamus > Toxicocalamus goodenoughensis. Next base: position 12,426 of record JANHFN010000149.1, read on the forward strand.
CCTTCAAAAAAAGGCAGTCTCATAGTTAACTTGACCATACAGTTTTCCATATTAGGAATATGATAAAACCTCTCTTTCCTATGACTGTTGTAGCATAATTCTGATGTAGCATAATGATGCCTGTTGTATTAGTATTAGACTGAACCTCAATTTCTCATGTTTCATCAATTACAACTGTCCCATTATCTAGTTAGCATAAAGCAGGGGTGTCAAACTGAGGGCCAGGGAGTTGGAGCTGGTCCACGGGGCCATCATGGAAACAGCAAAGGACCGGCCCGCAGTGCCTCTGCCAATGAAAACAGAGCTCGTGAGGGCTGCGGACAGCCCTCCTGAGGTCCGTTTTCTCTGGCAGAGGGTTGCAGAAGGCTGTTGTAGAATTGGAATATCCTCAGAATATTCTGTTCCTAAAATAGTAATAGTTTTGCACTTAGTTCTTAATAAGTAAAATAGAAGTGGAGATTATGCCCAGCCGCTGCCATTATTGCTACATTTAGCAGCCCAGTTCATCTTTCTCCTTTTTTTTTTTTTGAGCAGGAGTGGATTAGGAGTTGAGCTGCAACGACTCGCATGAGGCAATGCCTCTGGGACCTATTTTGGACTTAAACAAATTGAAATCCAACTGGGTCCTGACAGAGAAAGGAGCATATGTGGACATACTGGAATCCACAGTTGCCCTGTTACCTATTTCTTTCAATCTGTGTCTCCATGTCCTTGTGAAAATGATACATCCAAAATCATTTAAAAACTGATCCTACAGATAATCTGAAGGAAACATTTAATTTCTGGAGATGGACACTGATTCCTGTAGCTAAAAATTAAATTGTATATTGATTTCTGCCTTCTGTATCATTATAATTGGAAATTAACTTTGCACAAGTTGGATTATAGTTTATTGGATTTTTTTAAAAAAATGAAGATTTCAATGAATTTCTCATAGAATATGAACTTTCTCAAATTGTTGAATTCAGAATAGAAAATGATTACTTTCTCTGTGTACTATTATCTTTCCAGTGTTCTTGAGCCTAGTCAATTTCCTTCTCCCAATGAGTTTTTGCTTTCTATAATCAGGAGGTATATATGCCTATATGTATGTGCACGCAGCACATGTGCACAGTCTAAATCCATCTTTTCTTCTATTTATCCCTTCTTTTCTATCTTCTTTCTTAGAGTTGCCCTGTAGTCTTTAACATTACCTCATGTATTTATTTGTATCAATAAATTGGATAGAATTGAACTGTTAATCCTGTAAGTATATCAGAGAGCAGGGCCAAGGAGATTTGCTTGTGGCTTTAAGCTAAAAACTAATGAGTGTGACCAAGTCAGAAGCTGTACCTAATTTCTTTTCATATACACTGAAATGTAATTAAAATTAAATATAATGAATATGATTATTCTCCAGTCATGTATATGAAGTCATTTATAGTATCTTTTAGAGTCATTCAACCATCACTAGGCCAATATAACAGTAATAAGAATAGGTTTTATATTACTATAGAAATGGCTGGGTGCATTATAATCATTTCAGCTGGAGGTCCTTCTTTTGCTTTCTCAAGTCCTTTACAACCAAGTACTCCACGTTATAGTCATCAGAATCTAAGGGCATAGGTTTAACAGATTAACAGAGTTGGAAGAGACCTTGTAGGTCATCTAGTCTAGTCCAACCGCCCCTTCCAAGCAAGAGATCCTACACCAGGGGTGTCAAACTCAAGGTCTGCAGGCCAGATCCATCCCACAATGTGGTTATATCTGGCCTGCAGAGCTGCCCTGGAAAAAACAAAGGACAGATCCGCAGCCCCTCGGCCCACCTCAGGCCGACTGGACATTGATGTACAACCTGGACATCTGGACCAGAATATTGTTAGCTTTAGATCTGTCGGGCCACCCTACAGCCAATGAGGGACTGCCCCTGCCCCGCCACATGGGCGCACATAGAGGAAGAGGCGAGCATACACGCCTTGTGTCCCTCTTACCCCACAGGTTGACCATGTTCTAAGCAATTCTCTTTCACCCAGGATACATGTCCTCACCTCCTCCTGTGCACCCACCCAGGGGGTGGGGCTGAGGTGGCAGGGCAGTATTTCACAGGCTCCAGGAGGCTGTGTGGATCAGCTTTAAGGCCCTATGCCAGCCTGGATGGCTGCTCTTTCTCCTCCCCTCCTTCTTTCCAAGTTCTGACATGTACGTGCATGTAAGTTTTTAATTCCCCAATCTTGGAATAGCGGGCATTAGAGATTCACGAGTGTGGGCTGGTTGCTGCTGGAATTTGGCAGAGAGAAGGAGGGAGGAGTGCCTGAATGTGGTTTTATTTTATTTTTCTGAGGAGTCTGGGAAAAATCCATGCAGTCCTGTCAAAACGGGCAGGGGGGACGCGCAGACTGGAAATATGCAAAAAAGAATGGGGGAGCTCCCATTCATTTGCAGTTCATAGGTTGGAAGGGCCAACAAATGAACAGTTTCTTCTTTCTAGAAGAAAAAATTCTTTTTGAAAATCTTTTTATTTTAATTTGCCACAGCTTCTTCTTGGCGTCTGGCAACTTTTGATGTCCTTCATCCCAAGTTCATTCATTTTTTGGGGTGAGGGGGCTGGGAGAGAACATTAAAATCAGAGAAGAAAAAGGAAATCTCTTGTGGAGGGAATGTCTGTATACCGATACATTTGGGGAGAGAATTGCAATATGCAGCTGAGGGAGAGGAATCAGTGGCTGATGAAATACAAACCAATATTTTTTTAAAAAAAAGTGGGCAGGAGAGCAGGTTGTAAGATTTTGGAGTCTCCAACCATCAAGTGATGATTTCTCCCCACTACTTTTTCCTCATGCCCTCCTCCACAGAAAGATTTTCATTATATGTTTTAGCCTCCAGTCCCCTAATCATCTTGCTTGCACTTTTTCTAGGGTCTCAACATTTTTTTTATATTGTGGTGACCAAAACTGGATGCAGTATTCTAGGTGTGGTCTTACTAAGGCTTTATAGAGTGGTGTTAGTACCTCACTTGATCTTGATTATATCCCTCTGTTAATGCATGGCTTTTTCGGCTTCCGTCACACACTATTGGCTCATATTTAATTGGTTGTCCACTAAGATTCCAGGATCTCTCTCACAGTTCATGCTATGAAGCCTGGTTTCACCCAGTCTATATGTGTCCTTCTGGGTTTTTCTTGCCTAAGTGGAGGACTTTCCTTTTCTCTACATTGAATTTCATTTTGTTAGATATGGCCCAGTGTTCTAGTCTGTCAAGATCCAGATGGATCTTGAGCCTATCTTCTTGGGTGTTAGCTATTCCTGCCAGCTTAGTATCATCTGCAAATTTGGTAAGTTCCCCTTCTGTTCCCTCATCTAAGTTGTTAATGAAGATATCGAAGATTACTGGGCCTAAGACGGAACCTTGTGGCACCCCAATGCTTACTTTCCTCCATATAGACTTAGACCCATTAAGGACTACTCGTTGAGTACGGTTTGCCAGCCAGTTGTGACTCCATCTAGTTGTGGTGCTATCTATTCCACTTTTTTCTAGCTTACTAAAAAGTAAGTTGTGGTCTACTTTGTCAAATGCTTTGCTGTGTTGTTAGCACACAGTTGCATCATCAAATGTTTGAAAACAATGGTTGTCATTAAACCATTAGAATGCTTATGGGGAAAAAAAGAAGAAGCTGTGGAAGACAGAATTGGTGGTTGGAAATGAAAAATATTAATATTAGGAGAAGGATTAATATTAGGAGAAGATTGGTCATTAGCACACTTATTATTTGCCATTACTATGATTTCATTTTTAGTGATTTTGAAGAAAACAAATTTAATAAGCAGCAAAAAAAATGGTAACAAATTATCATGTTTGCTTTATCAAAAATCAGAAATCAAAATCCAGTCATTAGCAAATACTGTTTGCATTGTTAGCATAGATATAGCAATGGAATTTGTCCTAGAGAAATGTGATGCAGTAGCAATAAAGAGTAGTAACATTGTGAAGTTCTTGAATTGAGATTTCAGGGTTGTAAAAAATGAAGTTTTCTCATTTTTTTTCTATGAGTGCATCACAGTTTAACCTTGTTAAATGCCACAGTCCAGTAACAGGGTTTGATTTGATTGCTTACCCATCTCATATCATTTCTTTATATTTCACATTGCCCATTTCTCTCATAAAGGGATTCTGGGCAGTGTACAATATAGTAGCAATATAAAGCAGTATATAAAGATTAAAATGTTAAAGTTAAAATTTTAAAAATTATAAAATGAGAAAAGTTTTCAAATGTTAATAGTTGTCAAGGCAAAGGGTTCTCATGGCACCAACCAACCTCATGATTATGTGCTCCTTTCCCTTTAGAAAATAGACATCCTTTTTGGCCTTAGTATTGCATCCTTCCTGTATGCATATTGTACAAAGGAAAGTGAATGTTCAGTTTAAAATTGAACATTTAAAAAAAGGACTGTATTGTTAATAAGATAAATGGCCTTTCTTGGAAGGCAAGAAAATATATTAAAGTTTCTTCTTCCTTTTAAAGTTTATGTATTTATCAAATTTATATAGCCACCCAGCTCACAAATGTGACTCTGGGGACCATACAGTAAAATAAAACAATTAAAGTCTTAAATAACCTTTAAAAATATTTAAAACACGTAAAACACAAATAACACTATGGGAGAATAAGTCAAATCCTTTCACACAATATACCCATCCTGCAGGCTCCTCATTTCCACTGAATCCCCAGGCCCACTAGCAAAACCATGTTTTAAGAGATTTTCAGAAGGCTGATAGAATTGGGGCTAAACTCATCCCAGGGACACCCATATAATATTAAAACTTTCATTATGATGACTTTTAACTGGCTAAAAAAGTGCATCATAGGATAACCATTTTTGAACCAAGGTATCTCAAATAGCCAACTTACAGAATTCATCTGTCTGGAAACCTTGAGTCCTAAAGTAATGAAATTTGAGGTAGTTGTAGCTGCATGTATTGCTACTGCAGCAATATGATCTTCATTTTCAATCTTCTGTGACACAGTTTCTGGGACAGCAATCCCTTATTCCTTCCTCCACTCAACTGCAGGGAAGGGAAGGGTAGGGAAGGGAAAGGAAAGGAAAGGAAAGGAAAGGGAAGGAAAGGAAAGGAAAGGAAAGGAAAGGAAAGGAAAGGAAAGGAAAGGAAGTAAAAATCTATTAATAGGAAAACAATTTAAATAAATTTTGCCAGTTTGCTTGAAAATTCTTTTCACTGCCCTCAGTTTAAAAAGAGGACTTTTCTTTTACAAATATCAACAAAAATATTAATGCTACAAGTCAGGTAAGATTACATCCTTCTTATGTTGGGAAGTAATTGTTTTGACTTGTATTTGTCCATTGTAATTGTCCATTCATGCATGAAGCTTGAAACTTGGATTAATTCTAAAGACTGGTAATATAACCAACAAAAACATGTCCACCAACAGCAAGCATAGCAGTGGTGGGATACATTTTTTTTTACTACCGGTTCTGTGGACGTGGCTTGGTGGGCCTGGCAGGGGAAGGATACTTTAAAATCTCCAGTCAGAGGTGGTATTTGCCAGTTCTCTGAACTACTCAAAAATTTTCCAAAACTGGTCAGAACCGGCTGAATACCACCTCTGAATCACAGTAAAATCATTGATTTGCTATAGTTAAAGAGGACACTCTTAAATACCTGGGAAAGAATCATATTTAATTTCATTTCATTTTTGCCTCATCTTGACTGCACTCACTTTTAACAATGGTGAGTCTGGGTGTGTCACCCAATGAGGCTGCAGGCCTACAAATTTACTTTCTTAGTTTTAAAAACAACAATTCTACAAGGGCTTCATTTGCTTCATGTTCTTTTAGCCACTGAGATAGATCATGCTTATCTGTAAATATTGATAGAACTGAAAACTCATATACTTTCTCCAAAGATCACATTCTCTTATCTTTAATTAGGTCCTTATTTGTCTTTTTTGTTCCTCCACATGAAATTTTGCCAATCCGGAAATGAATTGGTGTTCTAAATCACAAGCAATAATAGGAAGAGAGCTAGGCACTGTTCACTGTTGAATTTCTCCTACTTAAAAATGGGCAACAAAAGCAGCACTGAATGTGTAATGTTTTTGGTAACACAATATAGTCTGTTTTTCATCTTTTCTAGTGATAAAAATACCTGAAATGTTTTCCAGAGTAATGTTAGTCTAGAATGATAAAAAGAAAGCAAAGTGAACAAAAGAAAAGGGGGGGGGAGTCCTTTTATTTTAATTAAAGAAAATGGGTCCATGTTTGTGTGAGATTATGGGATGGGTTGGTTCCCTTTTTTGAACATTTGGAGAGCTCTAATTCTCTGACTCCCCTTTAAATGCATTAAACCTATCTGAGGGCTTAACATATGTTCTTTTGACTCCAAATGGAAATAGACAGGAAGTTGAAATGATTATATTTTAGTGGCATAATCTAATGGGACTTTGCAGGCTGCCAGAAATATGCTTGGAAGCCATAGGTAGTGCAAGAACTCTGAGTTGTCTGTTGTTGGAACAGAGGCATCTGCTGAATACAAGGTCAGATCTGCCGTTCATCACATTCACTGTTGCCTATTTGTGGGCACTTCCCTTTATAGCAGAAGTCTCTTATCTAACCTTTTCAACCGCACAGCTCAGAGAATGAACACAGCCTTCTACAGATAAAGCAAATGCTTTGTTGCTCATCTGAAGTTATTCCCTAAGAAAAAAATATTTTAACATGGGAAAACAGTTTTTTTCTATATGGTGCTTTTGAAATACCCTCGGCAGACATCCAGATCTCAGTCATATCACTGCATGCTCTGATTAGCATTATCAGTTGCTCAGGCTAGCCAAAATAAATAAACCAATTATCGTACACTGATTGTTAATATTGTCAGATTCCTTTAGCTTTGAGATCACAAGGTGTACTACAATAATTCTCAAGCTAATTGCTCTTCAGAAATGTTGTGGGCTGCAACTCCCAGATTTTCTTACTAATTGGGAATTTGGGGATATACAGTCTCAAAACATATGGAGGGTAATGAATTTGGAAAGAGTGTATTATCAGTTCAAGCCTAGTTTACTTTTTTTGTTCAATTTCTATGGCTGCTCATATTATTTCATACTAAAAGCTTGGTTTTTATTTACTTATTTATTAGATTTTTATTTCACCTTTATTATTTTATAAGTAACTTAACATGATGACCATACATAATACGCCTTCATCCTCCTGTTTTCCCCACAATAACATGGCGAAATGTTTGTGAGGAACATTGGACTGAGAGAGAGTGACTAACCCAAAGTCACCCCAGCTGGTTTTTATGTCTTTGCAGAACTAGAATTCACTGTCTCCTTGATTGAAATGGCTAAATAAGAAAAAAAATAGATTTCTTTACACAGTACCTTACTATTTTAATCTATCTGCTCAAGTGAAAGTTAATAAATTACTATATCTCATTAGGAATTAAAATCCAATGTAGGAAGTCCATGTTGTTTCCATTTATATATTTTAACTAGACTGATAGTCTAACTACAGTTGTTCTTTCCCTGTTGCCTTTTCGGCTGCTTTCTCTTACTGCATGACACTTAATCCCTTTAATTTATCCTAACTAGCACACATTGCTCCACATCACAGCTACTTCAGTCCTAAAATCTGGCACTCAGATTAGCATGGAAACAACTTCATCCTTATGGACTCTTCTCATTCAGACTTTGAAAAGGCTATCTTGATGGACGGACAGCTTGGAGTGCCAGTGTGAATACTCTTGTGATGTGAAGATGTGAAGCCATATAAATATAATAAATAAATAAATTATACCAGACGGGGGCTAACTAGTTAATGAGGAGCCAGAACTTGACAGGATACCTAGTCCAAGAGTATACCAAAAGCTACAAAGAGTAGAGCAGAAGTGCTCAGCTTGGGAGGAAAGCACAGGAATTTTTATGTGGTAGCAATTCTGATTCTTTAAAAGCAGTCTTTGTGTTCTCTTTCCTTTATTGGGTTGATATATTTTCTCTATTATGATCCCCACCTGACCTGCTCCTTCAGATCTTCAAACAGTGCACTTATCACTCCTGTACCTGAGTCCATTCACCTTGCTGCTGGTCTTCCTCTTGTTTCTTTCTTCCAGTTTTCCCACATATAGAGCCTTCTCCAGAGAGCTATGCCTTTACCAATAAAGAAGACTATTTGTATCTCAGTGTTGAAATGTGGGGTTCTTGGTGCTCTCTGAGCTTGCTTTTTTTTCTTGCAGACATTTCATTACCCTAAGTAGCAATAGCAATAATACTTAGACTTATATACCACTTTACAGTGCTTTACAGCCATCTCTAAGTGATTTTACAGAATCAGCATATTGCCCCCAACAATTTGGGTCCTCATTTTACCCACCACTGAAAGATGAAAGGCTGAGTCAACCTTGAGCCTGGTGAGATTCGATCTGCCAAATTGCAGGCAGACAGCTGTCAGCAAAGGTAGCCTGAAGAACTGCATTCTAACCACTGTGCCACAAAGGCTCTTTCCTCATAACGAAATTTCATCAGTGCTAATAAGAGTGCTGTTTGCTGTCAGTTTATATTCTGGTGTCTTGCCCATCTGTGGGGATGGGGATGTGCTTAGATATTCTTTGGCTGGGCTGTTTACTGATGGTTCTTTGGCAGATTCTTGATTGGGGTATTGTTTACTTGATCGTTGGTCTGAAGTTAACCTTGAAATTAATCTATTATTGGTGGAGAGGTGCTGGAGTCTTTTTTGTTCTCTTTTGGGCTGGTTGATTGTCTCTTTTGTGTAGTCTGTAGATGTTGTTAATGTATATGGCTCTATTGATGGCTGATTTGTCAGAGTGCTGGGTTTATAGAAATTCCCTGGCAATTTTGGATTTGGCCTGGTCTAGGATTGTCACATTTTCCCAATTGAAACTATGGTTAAATCTGTTTATATATTGTGAAATTAAAGATTTTTTGTCATGTCTTCTGACTACCAGTTGGTGTTGGTGGATGCGTTCAGCCAGTCTTCTGCCTGTTTGTCCTCCATAATGGTTGTAGCAGTTCTTACATTGTATGTTGTACATGACTCCTATTTTTTTCTTCCAGGGTTGCTGGGTCTATGCAAAGGCATAGGAGCTATGCCTTTGCATACTATGTCCAAGGTAGGGTAATATAAGCCTGGTTATTTGTGCCCTGAGTGAGAATTGTAAGTTGATTGGTTCAATGATCCACTGGTTTGTTTTCTTGGCTATCCATGGTATTCTCAGGAATTTTCTTCAAACACCAAATTTCAGAGGCATCATTAATCTTCCTACCTTACTTCTTCTGAAGTCCTTTTGCACCATCATCTTAATTATTTTAGGATCTTCTGGTTCTAAACCTTTGGACTGCTTCAGATTGTTGTCATTTTTCTGCTTCTAAATAACTCTTACTCGCAGCATATGGATTCCTCAACAACCAAAGCTAGAAAAAAGAAGAACTTACTAAGACTTGCTTGCACCCCGTCTAAACAGTTCCCTTATCACTGGCTGCTGTTAAAAGATTTACAACATGACAATTCTTGGACAGATTGTCAGACTTGCAATTGCATTGCTTTCTGTTTGTATTGAGGTGTGTAGGACAAATCTCCAAAGAGATCCTAGAGTGCTCAGCTTGAACCAGACATCCTAGGGATTCTCAATTACTGAGATGTGATCAAAGGATCAGCAGCTCACTGTGCCAGCAAAGCTACGAAGTCCTTTTACCTCTTCAATAAATATATTTCCCTGCAATCTGGCCATCATTTTATCGTTTGTGCTGCAAATGGAAAAACTTTCACCTGCATTCCCAATATATCTATAAATTTAAATCTCTCAGGCTGAATTTGCCTTTGTTAAATACATAAACCTATTTGGGGTTTTAAGAAAATAATGGAACAATGTGAGTTAAATAAAAATGATAAAGGAGTCCTTACACCACATTTTACTTTGCTAGTTGTTGCTGAGTGTAGGGGGGGGTGCTCATCTCCATTTCAAGGCCATTCAGCCAGCGCTGTCCAAAGACATTTCCATGGCAACACAGAGAGCTGTTACCTTCCCACAGAAGTGTCTGTGGAGATTCTTAGTCATCCAGATCATGGTTGTCCCAAAGGTGCTTTTTTCAAATTATATGAAAAAGCACCTTTGGGATTCCCACAGAAGATACCTATTTATCTACTTGCATTTCCATGCTTTCAAACTGCTACGTTGGCAGGAGCTGGGGTGAGGATGGGAGTTCATCCCATCATGTGGCACTCTCGAACTTGGGCTGCTGGCTTTCCAGCCGACAAACACAGTATCTTAACCACTGAGCCACTGCATCACCCTAATGTGAGTTAAGGCTAACTCAATCAGGAAGCTCTCTAACTAGAGAGCTTCCTAATTTCAAATGTATATTTTGATGAAGTCAGAATACTTATTACATCTTTATGACAACTACAAATATCTAGCATTTCTCTATGAAAAATAGCAGCTCTTATGACAATGGTAGTATTAATTTTCCCAATTATAAAGACTATCAGTCAGCATCAGTGGTGGGATTCAAATATTTTTACCACCGGTTTGGTGGGCGTGGCTTGGTGGGCATGCTTTGTGCACGTGCATGCACTTTGCGTGTGTGTGCATGCCAAATGCGCACTTTGTGCAGGCGCAGAGGTGTTTGCACAGGCGCAAAGGCATTCTAATTCACCTCCTGCAAGCCTGAACGATCCCGATTGCTTCAGCAACTGCTGCGCCGCATTCTTCTGTGCTGTGCAAAGCAGCTACGCTTCAAATTCAGAGGATAAAGGTGAGTATGGGAGCCTGGGCAGGCAGGTGAGCCCAATAACAGAGCAGCGGAGAGAACCAGTTTGGTCTCCACTACTCATCGCTGCTACCGGCTCTGCAGAAATGGGCCCAATCGGTAGAATACCACCCACTAGTCAGCATACTATATATATATATTAATTGTTTTTATTCTGCTGGTGTTAAAATTCATAATATAATATATATATTAATTGTTTTTATTCTTAATATATATACGGCACACGGTTGTGGCTAATTTCTGCCTGGATGGGCTCTGGAGATGAGCTTGAAAGGTAAAAAGGGAACAATGAGTTTCCCTCTCATATTT
>JANHFN010000149.1:64624-76285 GCA_032468175.1 Toxicocalamus goodenoughensis
GTATTTTTAATCTAATGATTGGTATTTAGGGCAGCTTTTTGCAAGCAAAGAAGCTTTTTGTATTTTTGTACAGGTAAGCCTTCACTTATAACAGTTCATTTAGTGACCATTCAAAGTTACAATGGCACTGAAAAAAGTGACTTATGACTGTTTTTCACACTTACAACCATTGCAGCATTCCCATGGTCACAAGAGGCCAGGCGAGGAGAAGCGCCCTTCAATGTGAGTGATGTCAAGTTGGCCACACCCACCCAGTCACATGGCCACCTAGCCACACCCATCAAGCCATGCCAAGTTGTTAAAAAATTTGAATCCCACCCCTGAATCAAAGTACATTTCTGAAGTGCAAAATCTCCCCTCCCCTTTCCTTCCATCCTCTTCACTGTTTAGGAATTGCTGCTATTTGCAGCATCCAGGAAAGACTGAGACCAATTAAGCATGCTTTAATTTATTTCTAGGATTTAAAATGTGAGAGGTCACTAGTAACACTTATAATATTTATAATTGCAATATTACCCCATGATCTTATGGGAATATACCAGCCTTTCCATATAATCAGGTGCCCTCTAAGTTTGCTGGGACTAGAACGTCAGAATTCACAGCTAGTATGGCTGTTGGCTCAACACAGATGGGGCGCACAAGATTAGGCAGTCTAGTTTGCGCACCGCATAAATACAAATATCAGGATGCTTTATATTTACCTTCTGATGCCAGATAGAGAATAGCTTTCCCAGCTGCCAGGACAGGGTTCAAATCCCAGGTGGATCCTCTGCTTACAATGTGTCCTCCTAAAGACTGAGGAATAAGGCTTATTTGCTTCTTGCCCACATCTCCATACAGATTTGAAATACAATGATAAGAAAATAGAGGTCTTTTTTATTCATAGAGGATCAGGTTAGTCAAGTAACCTTATTCAATATATAACATATAACAGCAATTTTAGCCTTGTTCAATAATAATAGCAATTTTCAAATGTTGTCAGTAAAATCTTGTATATCTGTATTCAGAAGTCCCACTGAATTCAACGGGATCTGTTCATGCAAATGTCTCCTACATTATAGCTGAAAATTACTGCAACATATTCAATAAAAATTACCTCATCTCTACTGTCTAGATTATTTTTATTCATATTGTAACTTTTCCCACTATATTTATTTAAGTAAATGCTTTGTAACATTCTCTTGTATGCTGATAATTTTATAGGAGAGCCTGCTGGGAGGATGTTATGAAAACTGTGATAATGGAGTTTTCACCTTTTATATATTTCTATATAATGTTGCAATGCAAGTACAAAATGGCTGAAATTGTATTGTGATGTCACAATGAACATTTTATCATTTGAGGTTAGGAATAATATCAGTCTTGTGTCTCATGAATACTGAATTGGCTTGTATAGCTTGCCAATCAATGAATCACTCAAGAATTCTTCTTTAATTCTTAAAAGAAAAGACCTGTAAAAAAAAAATTACCATTTGAATTTCAGTTGCTAGATTGGGGTTTCTTAGTTGGGGCCAGGGGTGGGATGCTACCGGATCAGCCCAGTTCTATAGAATCTGTAGCTGCAAAGATCAGCTGACACTGAATCGGTTCAGTGTTTGGCCCACCTGCCTGCCCGGGCTCTAGGCTGTCCTTTATTCCCTGCTTTCCCCTCCTCAGCTGCTTTGCGTGGCAGAGCTGAGATTGAAAAAGCAGGAAACAAGAGGATTTTCAAACGCTGCGCACCTGAGCACAGTGCTTGTCAGCTGTCCAGGTGGCACAGCTGATGATTTCTTGCAAATGCTGCACACACACGTTATGATTGTCTGCAGTTTGGAGAACCGGCAAATTGCTCCACTGGCTAGCCTCTCCCCTGTCCGCTCACTCACTCCTTACCTGGCATGTGAGCCATCCAACTTGCCTGGCTTGGTAAGTTGCTATTTTTTCATTTTTTCTCCTGACCATCAGCTGTTCTGCTCTGCCAGGAGATTTAGATTAGCCAGAAAGCAGGAAACCCTTGGATTTCTTGCTTTCCAGCTAATGTAAAAGCATAGGCTGCGTGTGTGTGCCGCGCACGTGCCGTGCCTGTAAATCGTCATCAGCACACTGCGTGCAGAGAAGCAGCTTTGAAACAGCCCTTTTTTCCTGCTTTTTTAACTGCAGCTGTGCCTCGCATGGCAGCTGAAGTTGAACAAAATCAGGAAATAAAGGTCAGGTAAAATCCCGAGTGGGTGGGTGGGCAAAAACATCAGCAGACATAGAACCGGTTCTATGTCTGCTGCTCTTCAGAGCTACCGGTTCTACAGAGGTGAACAGAACTGGTAGAAACCCACCCCTGATTGGACTACTGTAATGCACTCTACATGGAGCTACATGGTGCAGAATGCAGTGATATGGGCAGTTCTTGGGGTCCCAGGAATGGCTTATATAACACCACCTCCGCAAGCTATATTGGCTGCTAGTCTAATCCAGGTACAATTCAAGGTATTTGGTAATCACCTTTAAAGCCCTTCATGGCATGAATCCGGACTTCTTCAGGGACCATTTCATCCCACTGGGATTGGCCTGTCATACCCATGCTGGCAAATGAGGTATGGTGAGGGCCCCATCAGCCCGATTATTCCAGCTGTCCAGAAGGCCTTTTTTGTCATTGCAGCTGCCCTGGGGAACATCTTGCCCCCCGCCCCTGTGTGAAGTTGGCCCCAATCATCCTGACCTTCTGGAAGAGCCCACACCTGGTTCTGCTGGTTAGCTTGGGGACCCAATTCGAATGAAGATGATTGATTAACAACAGATCCCACCTCCCTACCCCATCCTGTTCCTACACCACCACCCCATCTTTTAATCATGCTGTGGTGTGCTGGATTTTATATTTCTTATGTTTTTTATTTTATATAGTTTTATTTTTATGACTGTAAGCTGCTCAGGGATACCTTCAGGTAAGGCAGCATATAAATTTAATAAATAAACACACATGTAAACAAACCTGTTGATGGCTGATTTATCTAAATATCAAGATTCCAGGAATTCCCTAGCATTTTTGGATTTAGCTTGGTCTAGGATGGTTAGTTTCCCAGCCAAGAGGCTATCAGTCACCCCAACATCACTCCAAATGCAAGGGATTACAGGGTTGTCCAAAGAAAAAGATATTCTTTAAATTAAACATTCATGATGGTAAAGTAATCAACTGGCACTCAACCACCAAATTCCTTCGATAAATACAGTAAGGGACATCTGATTTTTAATGAAGTTTCATTTTTATTCAGGTAGCTATTTGAAAACAAGGGTGAGATGAGTCTGCTTCCCCTTAGTCTTACTAGTTCTTCATATATTCATGCAGATATTCAAGCAAAACTGAAATCACTTCTCTAATAAGAAGATCAAAAGTTCATCTGTCAAAGAAAGATCAGTTGACAATCTGTTTGATAGAAATGCCAACCAATACTGCTTTAAATCATTTCTTAACTCTGGACAGAAAGCGTTATAATATTTAGCAACATAAAATGTTATATACATTATACAACATACTTATAAAAGGTATGAGTTTGATATTAAAGTAAAGGGGAAATATTTTATCCTATACTTTTCAACGAAATACAAAACAATTATTCTAAAAAGTTTGGCTGAATGTCTTGTCTCAAGTGAATAGTATTAAAAACATGAAAAGGTGCACATTTTTCCTCTTTTAATCAGATTCTTTGAATCTTTAAATGTACTTCATTGTTACACAGATGAAATCATAGGCATGAACAGATTTGGCACAGATAGAAGGATTCTAAAAAATACAAATACCAGGATTCAAAGGTTTTGTAAAAATGCAAGTTAAAAAGATGCATAAATCATATTTCACCCAAATGGTCTGTAACATACATACTACATATGAAATAATCCCTGATTTAGTCACTACCACTGAACTATGGAATTAGAAGGTATTGCAAGATTTATCTAGTTTAACTCTCTGCAATGTACAGGGAATCCAATTACTGTAAACCATCCTTGAAATATGGCTTTCCAAATTCTTAAATTATTTGTTAAAAACAGAGTACCGCAACTTATGAAGGTAGACTATTCCATTGTTGTACAGGTCTTACCATCAAGAGTTTTTCCCTTATGTTTAAGTGAAATAGCAGAGTTACTACGTCTACCTATTATTTCTGATCTAGTTTACCTGTGAATAGAAAATAATTCTTGACCATATTCCTAATGGTACTCTTTTATGAACTTAAATACTGATATCATGTTTCCCTTCAGTCTTTTTTTTCTAAACTGAACATATGTTCCTTCAACCTATTTTCATAATACATATCCTCAGTTTTTCAAATAATGTTTGTCATCCTCCTCTTAACTTGTTAATGTCCTTGTGGTGTCTAGAACCATAGAGACCTCCAAATGTGGTTTTCTTACCAGTCAAGTTTAGATTAAGGAAGCAAGGATTCCACATGTCTTTGTAATGCTTATTTTAACATAACCCAGAATGGTATTAAACCTTGTATCAGCTGTCTAAGCTCAATGCAGAGGTGGTATTCAGCAGGTTCTGACCAGTTCTGATTGGAGAATTTACTGCATCCTTCCCCTGCCATGCCCACCAAGATCACAGAACTGATAGTAAAAAAATTTGAATCTCACCACTGGCTCAATGATCACACATCCGGTTCTTTCTCAAATGTAGCCATAAAACCCAAACTTATATGTATGATCTGCACTTTTCCTCCATATATGTAATGTCTTTTTGAAGGATATATCATTCCTCTTAGACCAGTGGTTCCCAAACTTTGGCTAGACCTCCAATTTTTATGCCAACTAAAATTCTGATGACTAACACTCAGCTGTTACTCCAATCCAATAAGGAAATATATCTGTTCTAGTTATCTGAGCATGCTTAGCCAGCCAACTGTGGACCCATCTTACTGAAATGCCATGCAAGTCATCAAGAACTTCATCAAAAAACTTGGCTTAAATTAAAATAGATAATAGTCCCAGCATTTTCCTTATCCAATAAAGTAGATACCTTATCAAAAGAGATTTGTCTCACATGATTTGCTTTTGACATTGCTGACACTTAAGACTCTCAGCATTTCCTCTCAACGTGCTCACAAATCACCTGTTTTATTACCTTCTATAACATCTTTCCAGATATTGACATTAAGTTTACTAATGGAAAATTGCTAGATCTTCCTCTTTTTTAAAGAAGGGGGGCTGTATTTGCACTTCTCTTGGTCTTTTGGCACTTTTCCAGTTCTCTATCACCCATCAGAGATAATTGGCAGATAGCCCTGGTAGTTCTTCAGCCTGCTCTTTCAGTTCTCCAGAGTGTATTTCATCAAGGCTTGAAGACTTCAAACTCACTTTAATATCTTCAATCAATTACTCCTATTAATAAGAACCAATAAAAGCAGCAGAACCCTAATACTTATCTCAAACTTTTGAAAAAGAAAGACTTGTTATAAACTTGTCAATTTACGTGACATCTTACAATTGGTAGAGTTAGTTTTCCAAACATCAAAATAATTGAAATATCCCATTCCAACCACTTCATGAGATATTTTTGTTCTTGAAGCTTCAGAATCAGCTTTAATAAGTCTTCATTTATCTTTTTCAACTTGTTTAGCACTATGTTCATTTGCTTTTTATCTTAATTTGTTTCACAATTTACAAATTTGCCCACCATCTTGCAAATTTTGATGCACAAATCCCTGTGCACACTTATTAAGTTTAACGTTCTGTGAGTGGGAATTATTCCACTATATTTCTGTATTACATATTAGAACATACTTGCCTTTGTGTCTAATAATATTCATATTATCTTGCCCATACTTCATACATTATAAATTATATGTGATAATGGGTTGCATTTTCTCTGTTCAGTCTCTCCTTTTCAGTTCCATTATTTCTTTGTTAAATCATTAGATTCCCAAACACTATTTTACTGCTGCATTTAATTCATTAGATGCAAACTGATTCCTCACTAATGGGTTTATGTCTCTGACTTTCCTGTATTTCAGCCACAAGCACTCCAAATCTAATCAACTAGCTATTGTTCAAAGATGTACTTTGCCCCTTAGTGTGATGAATTCTAATCTCTGCAAAGTACCCCTTCATCCCTGAAGTTTGCACCACTGTTGAAAAATCAAATTTTTTTCACTTATATCAATCTTTCAATCTGTTCTTTGAAAAAATAGCTTCATCTTGCAGGGCTTTTGCCTTCAACGTGAAGTTCTGATGAAAACACCATCTGGGTCCCAAGATCCTTCGCCTTCCTCTCCAAAGCCAAGAAATTGCTCTTGATATACAGAAGTCTTGGCTTGCAGTTTCATTTGTGTCCACGTGGACAGGTCACCAGGTTTGATTGAGCTTTGCCAGTCTTTCTGTCACATCTTAGATTTGCTTCCAAGGACATAACATACATGTCAAGATAAAAAATCCAGAAGATAAATAGGCAGTTCTCTGCCTCTTAAGAGGAGTCACCTACAGGCATTACTAGATGCCTTTTATAGCTCACTCAGGATTGTAGAATCCTGAGATATTCATAGTTGGAATCAGTTGCCATGGTTCAGGGGAATCATCATTTTTATCTTTTTATTAAACTGTTTTCTTCAGATAGTTCAGGTTTCATGAACAACTGCTTTCAGCAGCAACTGTTAGAAGTTACAACAGTCCTGAAAAAAACTTTTTGCAACAAGGCACCATTTATGACTGTTGCAGCATTTCTCTGTAAGTATAATGATGAATGCATGTTCATCATTACATTCAATACACATTGCCCTGTGTCTGACTCTTTTCCCCCTCCCCCACAGATTATTTACACAAGCTATCTGTTCCTGAGCTGCTTTTCTCTACAGTGCAGCTTTCCCTCCCAAAAGATCCTGACTGCAAGTTAACAAGCTCCTTCTATGACACCTAATTAGCTGGCTTGCAGCTGCTACCTGTAACTGGCAATATTTTAATCACTTTCATAACTTTTGCCTCCTAAGCAGCTGAGGATCAGAATCAGGAGCACACTAGGCAGATAATCAGTGGCATTTATTTCAATGTGTATTTACTACTATGTGCCTGCTTACTCTCTTCCAATCTCTTTCTCTCCAATAAATGTGAATAATACTTTAATTCTCTTTCTGATAATTATCCCAGCAGTAGGAGGAGCATTCCACAGTGCAGGGGAATGGGAGGAAAGAAAGCTGAAGTAAAATTGTAAACACAGTTGCAGTCCGGGGTGGGATTTTACAGGTTCGCACCTATTCACTAGAACCGGTTGTTAACATTCTAAGCATTTCAGAGAACCGGTTGTTAGAAGAAATTACTGCCCTAATCCTGTAAGAAAGGCAGGAAGGAAACATTCTGGTGTTGCTTACAGAAACTACCTCTCCGTTAACCCTTTTTACATTCTTGGCAGGACTAGACTTCCTGTCTCTGGAACTTCTCTGGAGTTGTTTTCCCCCTCTTTTGCTGGTACTTTGCTTGTGTAGAGTGACCATTGAAAAAAGTGACTTATGACCGTTTTTCATACTTACGACTGTTGCAGCATCCCCACAATCACGAGAGGCCAGGCAAGGAGATGCGTGCCTCGATGTGAGTGATGTTGAGTTGGCCACACCCAGCCAGTAACATGGCCACCAAGCCATGTCCACCCAGTCACATGATCACCAAGCCATGCCCACCAACTAGGCCACAGAATTAGTTGTTAAAAAATTTGAATCCCACTCCTGGTTGCAGTCACATGATTTTCCACTTAGAAGGTGCATCACTTAGCAGCTGTCCCAATAAACAAGGCCTATAAGTTCCTCCTATAAGTTATCCTATTATTCAAGGTGTAAAGGAGAATGAATGGCAGTTACCTTGAAAGAGGAATTGAACAATGATTATGGAAACATTAGTTTAACCTGGATAGATAAGAGGAGTGAGGATTTTATGTAAGAGGGGTGAAAGAGAATTTCTGTCAGACTTTCTAGATTCTATTATTACTCTCTGTGACAATAGAGTACCGGTAGTTCTTGTGGTATCTGTTTCCTGATCTGGTCTATCTGAAAAGGGTGACAAGGAATAGTTATTTTGACTGAAATGAGTGTAGGAATGATGGGCTAGCCTCCAATTCATTGATCTTTGTCTTCCAAGTTTCCAACTGCTGACATGTTATCAAGCTGAAGTCTGCTTTATCTTTGAAAAAGAGATGAACATAGTCCATCTATTGCAGGTGAGTGCCAAGACTCTATCTCCCATATTTTGTATAGCAGATAGATTTGTTAAATTTCACATGTCTTTACAGAAAAGTTTATTTGATACAGGAAATGGGGGGAAACATGTTAAACAGACTCAGATTCCACCTTAATTGTGCAAGGTATAGGTTGATCTGCAGAACTGTTTGCTACCTCACTAGCAATAAAGATCATTCTATAGAGTCCAAGTAGTTCCTGTTCCTGTAGATATAAGTTTCAAATGACATAATATCATCAGGCATGTGGGCTGCTAACTTGAAATGGTCAGAAGTCCATCTTTTCCAGCTCTTGCAGTAACTTCTATTCCCTTCCCCAAATATGCCAGAATGCTCCTATAAATATACATCAGTTGGTCCTAAGATCTTGGGTGTTTTTTAAAAAAAATCAAAGTCATGGCATACACTCAAGTGTTTTAGTTGTTATGCAGAAGAAATGAATATTTTGCTTCTGAGGAATGCAGTGTGATTACATGTCCCAATTATTTACTGGCAAATTTTATATTATAGCCAAGCTATATGGTTATATGGTTTTCCAGTACACAATTAAATGTGCATCTTTGAAAAAGCTCTCGGGATCAACAAATTACAGTCCACTTTGCCTTGAAATTGCCAAGCATATCCCATATTAATATATCTGGACAAGAAAGCTTAACCTTGGAAAGAGATTAAGTGAAGATCAGCAGTATGTATAGATTTCTAAGCTAGATTTCCCTCACTTATATTCAAAAATTGCTTAGTAAATAAGAAATGCCACAGATAAATACATGAAGGTGCCAAACCATCCAAACCAGTGAGGTTTATTGGGAGATTGCGGAGTTGCTGTCTGAATGCTGAAGGAAGCAGTCTGTCTAGTTATGTGAGCATCATTCATGATAGATGCTAAAGCCAAAGTGCCAAATAGTAATTAGCCTGGCAATCATTAAAACTGGAGCTAAATTGTGAAATTAGTGATTATATTTATATCCGGTACTATAATAGAATATTTTAGGAGCACATATGAACTGAAGACCAGAACATACATATTGATTTTATTGGCAGTGCTTGAAATAAAGATAGGTCTAAAGAGGGATGATGTTATAATCTCTTTATAGACCTATACAAATTAGAATTTGCATGTGATTACATTGAGTAAGTAGACATTTCATCATGTGTCTAGTAAAATCAATGAGGCCATTAGGATGTAACTACAGATAATCCTAGCTTAATGACAGTAATTGAGACTGGAATTTCAATGAAATCATAAATTGTGACTTCGCATCACCATATCACTTAAAGATGGTGACCCTGGTAGTCCCCATTGCCACCACTGAACAAGGATTGGAGTTGTTAAGCAAAGACCTCATGTGACCCTGATTTGTGACTTCCTGCTGGCTTCCCACAAGCAAAATCAATGGGGAAGTCAGAAGAAAGTTGTAAGTCTCAGACAACTTGCTAGCAGGCTGGACAGTTGGTGAATATTAGGTTAGAGGGGAGATGCTCCAGCAAGTGTCTTTGGAGAGGTTTTTGCACCACAACATGAGAGTGCAGGTAGGCTGGAAAGGTAATGTTGTGAAGTCACAAGATTGCATGTAGACTGGGGAAGACATGTACCAAAGAAGGCCCAAACTTGTGGCAGATGTACAAACTTATTCCCTTTATTTTGTGGAGAAACAAATAAAGCTGAAACCCGAAAACCATTTTTCCTTCATAGAAATTCACCTCTGACACTAAGAAATCAGCTCGGAAAATAAGATTTATCCTCCAGCTTTTCCACGTTTCTATGCAAACCTTCCAAAAAAGGAAGTTGCATAGTGATCAATGAATTGAATGTAAGGTAAGGCCACCCAATAATTACTTTGGCATAGAGTCAATGTTCACTGTACCACACAACCTGCAATACTAAAACAAAGTCATAAATCAGATCACTTCCCCCCTCCCCTTTGGGACACTTGAATCATCAAGATAAACTGTAAGCTCATATTATGTTCTCTCCTCTTCCAATGCAACCAGAAAAAAGCAGAAATTTCCATTTAAAAAGAAATCAACAGCACATTTTAGTTTTAAGTGCAAACAATAAATGCTGGCAAATTATGGTTAGAATAACAGAGTTGCAAGGGACCTTGGAGGTCTTCTAGTCCAGCCCCCTGCTCAAGTAGGACAGCCTATACCATTTCAGATAGGAGACTGTCTAGACTCTAGACTCTTTTTAAAAACCTCCAGTGATGGAGCGCCTATGATTTCTGGAGGCAAGTCATTCCACTGGTTAATTGGCCTCACTGTTAGGAAGTTTCTCCTTAATTCCAGGTTGCTTCTCTCTTTGATTAATTTCCAACCATTGTTTCTTGTTCTGCCCTCTGATGCTTTGGAGAATAATTTGACACCCCCCCCCCTCTTCTTTGTGGCAGCCCCTCAAATGTTTCAGTTTTCATTTTATAGTTTTTCAAATATACTTCAGTATTATTGAGAAAGTGCTGATGACAAGTTGCATGGTCATGTTAACTAGCTAAAATTAACATCTTATATAAACACAAATATTTGATAACTTCCAACAAGCCGATTTTAGATTTTTCAAATGTTAGAAAAAGCATTTGTTATGTTTGATTATTGCTTGTCTTCAGGCAAAATGATATGTTATTGTTTATTTTTTAAAAGGAGTGAAATGTTCCCCTCTATTCCTTGTTCCAAGACTTCTGACATGTAGAGATAATTTCAATTATAATCAGTCACTTAATGACCATTTAAAGTTCCAAAACCTACCTGGGAGGTACTTACAACCTGCATTCAAAATTACAACAGCCATTCTCATAGTCACATGACCACACTTTATATGCTTGGCAAACAGGCCACATTTACAGCCATTTGAAATGTCCCACAATTTTGTGATATTTTTTCTGAAAACTGTCTCACTTCCAGGTTTTGGTTTTTATCACAGCAAACCATTGGCTCATTTAACAACTACAGATTTGCTTAACAACTGATGATTTGCTTATCAAACATTGCAAGAAAGCTAATCAAACTGACTGGGAATTGATGCCACAAGTTATGACCATGATGAGCAGGCTCCACTACAGTCATAACTCAAGGACTATCTATATTCTTTAATATATACATATAGAAAATATCATCAACTAAGAAGGGTTTGCCCATAGCAGCTTTCTAGTATTACTAGAAAGCAGCCTTAAATTGGCCTCTCTAAAAGAATCTAAAATGCAAATGACCAGCTATCTACAAGAAATATAAATCCTTCCATTCTCCACCATCCAGTCAGAGCTAAGCTTCTTGGATGAGAAGCAAAACATCTTCCAAGAAATCAAGAAAGTTCAGTTGCCTCTTGAAAAAGCACCTTTGGGATAATCATGAATGACTGAGAATCTGCATAGACATTCTAAGCTAGGCACAGCATTTTTCTCTGCCTCTCCCCTTTCTCTATCTATCTATCTATCTATCTATCTATCTATCTATCTATCTATCTATCTATCTATCTATCTATCTATCTA
>JANHFN010000149.1:93989-113427 GCA_032468175.1 Toxicocalamus goodenoughensis
GCAGTCCTAATTATCCTCTGAAGTCTGTGTCTGTCCTGTTGGGTTGCAGAACCAAACCAGACAGTTATAGAGATGCATATGTAGGTTAACTCTGCCAAATGCCAGGAATTCGATCCTGACCAGCTCAAGGTTGACTCAGCCTTCCATCCTTCTGAGGTCCGAGGACCCAGATTGTTGGGGGCAATATGCTGACTCTCAAGCCACTTAGAGAGGGCTGCAAAAGCACTAGGAAGCAGTATACAAATCTAAGTGCTATTGCTACCCAAGGAGTTGACATTATTTGTACTTCCATTAGTGAAATAGCATTATGTTATTTCCTTATAATAAATGTTTGGGAGTTAACAAACTGAAGACTTTGAATAACCCTGCCTTACAGCAAGGCTAAAAAAATGTTCCAGTTTTATAAAGCAACTGTAAGGTGCTTGAAAATTCATCCCATTCTGTACAGTAGGAGATAATTCTATGCATATTTACACAGAAGCGAAAGAAATAACTCAATATTTCACTCCCTGGCACACAACCTCCGTACTAACAAACCGTCAAGCGTTAAGTAACTATTTTTTAATAAGTGTCGCCGTGTTGCAAAAATATAGAGATAAACTTCGTGACCCTCCCACTCCGTGTATGAGACAGATACGAAAAAAGCCTAAACCCACGCTTTAAAAATAAAAAAAAACAACCTCCAGGTCCACCAGACACACATACAGATATATATATATAGAGAGAGAGAGAGAGAGTTTTCGCGGTTAAACAAACGGCATTTGCAATTTAATGTCCTTCCATGAAGCACCGACCCAAGTCGCCTGAATTAACAAGACAGACTGGGGGGGGAAGCTAACGAATCTGGGGCTACCCGGGACTGTCTCTGGCGTGAGGGGAGACCCTCATCGTCGGGGAAACACGAGAACTGTAGCGGCACCCTCAGTTCGCAGGTTCGGATCCGGGAAAAGCGGCCCGGAGCCTCCTCCGCTATTTCTAACGGAACGTCTTCCACGCCCACGTCAAACGCCCGCCTCGCCTCGCCTTCTAAACTCCGCCCCGCTTTCCCCCCCCTGTAACGTTTCCCTGCTCCGCCTACTCTGTGATTGGCCCGGCTCGCTCCTTCCCCGCCAAAAGGGAGCCTCCCCTTCTTTTCCTCTTTAGCTCTCTGGGCTCGGCGAGCCTCTCTTAGTTCCGCACTCCGTGTCCGGGCGAAGCGACCGTTCTGCTTAGCGTGGAAGGGGTCAGGCAGCACCTCGGCGGGGAGTAGAGGTTGCCCTTTCCTACGGTCGAACGGGGTCGCCTCTAGGGGACCGCAGACGCTCCGGGACCCGCCTTCCCCTCCGCTCGTCGGATACCTGATAGTCAACGTTGGAGGCGCCGGCATGGCCAGTCGTAGAGAGAGTAGCGGCAGCGCCCACCCCAGGAGCTGACAAGAGTCTGCCCTCCATCCCCGGTTCGTCGCCGGCCGTTTAACCACGGGTCGCCACCGCCTTCCTGCATTCAGCCCGGGGCTCCAAACGAGCGGGCGTCGTGCTTTTTGCGAAGAAGAGGCGGCGGCCGTGGCGGCGGCAGGCACTCGAGAAAACTTCCTGTCGCTGGGGAAGGCGGCGAAGTTGCCCCCTGCAGCAGCGGCCCGAGACGACGGGCGCGGGCTAGTCCCGCTGCTCGCCCGCTCTGAGTGGGGCTGGGGAGGCGGCAGCGGCGGCTGCCGCAGGGGAGCCTTGCAAACGGACCGCCCCGCGGTTGTCCCGCGGCCGTCGCCATCCTCTAGCAGCCGGACTTTATCAGGGGGGCTGCCATGCCAGCCGTCAGCTTGCTGCCGCTTTTCGGCAGCCCCGCGAACCCGGGCCCTTTGGGGGGCTCCTTAGGCGGGGGGCCTTTGGGGGGCCCCGGGAGCCGAAAAGGGCCCGGCCCCAGCGGTGCGTTCCGACTGACGGAAAAGTTCGTGCTGTTGCTGGTCTTCAGCGCTTTCATCACGCTTTGCTTCGGGGCCATCTTCTTCCTGCCGGACTCCCCCAAATTGCTCAGCGGCGTCTTCTTCCACTCGACCACCCTCCAACAGCCGCCGCCGCCGCTGCCCGCCCAGGGCGATCCGCACGTCCCGCCACCAGCGGGGGCCGGGAGTAGCAGCAGTTTCGGGGCCGGCTCAGCGGCGGCGGAGGAAGCGGCGGAGAACTTAGCGAAGATCCGCGAGGATCACGAGCGCGCTTTGCGAGAGGCGAAAGAGACTCTGCAAAAGCTGCCCGATGAGATCCGCAGGGACATCCACCAGGACAAGGTGAAGCTTCTCCTGCAGGACAAGTTGGGCCGGGGAGAGCCGGGGGCTCCCGGATTGCCTGACCTGCCTTTCCGCAAACCTATCGGGGCCGTCGGAACGGAACCCAACGATCCCGCCGTCCAGCAGAAAAGAGAAAAGATCAAAGAGGTGAGTAATTACTGCAGGCATTCAGATATACAGCCCTTATGGCTAACCCCCCCACACACACAAATACACACGACCTCTGGAGCAGTCGTTCATTTTTCCCTTTCTCCGAGTGTAAATTGGTTTGTTTATTTGCACTCTTAATACCTTTACTTGCTAATTCGCGACCTTCGACCTGCTTCCGCTTGTTTGCAAGTGATTTAAAAGCTATTGTGCTTGGGTGCGGTCCTGTGATGGGCACGTCTTTTGACGTGAGCAGGAACTTCTAATGGGGGAATAGATAGGACACGTGTCACTCTTGTAAAATTGACAACGTGGGCAGTCTTCCGAGAAAGCAAATTGTACCAATCCAGATTTCTGAAGCCCTTAGTCCGAAGCTAAAACATGGCGAACAAATTATAGTGATTTAGTTTTAATCTCTATAGTTGGGAAACCACAACTACAGAAGGTGTGGTGGAGAGAATGGTGTCAAAGCCAGAAGAAGGGGAAGAAAGAAAATGTCTTATGCTTTTGCTTTAATTTTGCTATCAGAAACAACTACTGCCAGAAAGTTTGAAAGAGGGGGGGATAAACAATACAGTATTGGTATACTTCTCTGATCAATTGTCACTCTAGATTTCAATCCACAATTGTAAAATTTAATGGATAATAGGGGGGGAATTACTGAAAAACATAGCAGCTTTATAAACTGATTACATTAGCATACCAGTCTCCGAACTGAAATTGTTTAATATTTCAAGACAAAATTGAAGAACTTAAACCTTAACTACATATTTTAAATTAATAGACTCATCCCTAAGATGTTAACTGGTAAGAATATAAAAATTGTTAAAAATACAGTACTATTTTACAATTGGTATTGTTTATTTTCTAATGCTGTAAAGTTTAGAGCACTTTCCTCATCATATTTTGAAATTGTTTGCCACCTCTTAGTCAATTAGAGGTTTCCCCACTGTGCTGGGGAAACAGTGATAGAATTGTCTTTTAAACAGTTATTAAGAATTATTCTATCCAAGTATACCTCATGTTTGTTCATTGAGGGAGTACTAAAGCTCTTTAAACTATAAAGAGTTTAAAAGAAGCTTTTATATGGAATAAAACACCTGCAAGTAAAGCAAGTTATGTAGCAATAAATATGAACAGGTAGGTGTTTATAGGTAAGAGTGATAAATACTGTAGAAATTATTTAGTGTGTCATATAACCCACAAAAAGACTATCCTATGGAATATAACTGGCTGTAATTGTAATAAGATCTGTTTAGTGCAAAAAGATCTATTTAGCATGATATATTAAGCAATATATTGTGCAATTAAGTACCACTTTATTCATGCTAGGAGTCAAAGGTGCTGAAATAGAAGAATTGGATGAACTCCTAGGAAGATATATCTAGTATCTAGAACAAATTGCTATGCAGAGTCTGGCTTGTGCTATCTATAAAACTATGTCACATGTGACAATTCAGGGTATATTATAGGGCATTTAATCTCTGATTTATAAGTTATCTGTTTTCTGAACTTTGAAACAGTAAATAGAACTGATAAAAATGTTCTAAAGGTTGTATGTAACATTAGTGGTGGATTACATGCATCAATTTTAAAGTTTTTTATTTAGGAAATTCAATATAGTTAATCTCTAGGGTTGGTCTAACTTTATGAGTTTGAACTGTTCATTAAATCAGCAAAGTTTCAAATTAAAACTGCTACTGCTATCATTGACTATTTGATTGGCATATTTGGCTTGTAATTCTTTGAATCTGATATTATGGAATTTTAATACTATACCTGTGGTGCATATTTATATGATAAGAGCTTTTTCACATATTTCTGTTAGTATTAGTGAAAGATATTAAAGCTGTCTTCAAAGCTGTCTTAGAGTCATTATCAAAGAAGTTGAAATTGTATTCATGAATTTCTGCCTAGAATTTTTTATCTCTTAGAACAGATCTTTTGAATAATAGACTCAGGAATATGCAGCGTGCCAATACTACATTGTCCATTCTAAAATGCTACTATCATACTCTGTAGACATGTGGCCACTGTGAAGTTTATAAAAAGTAAAAAAAACATTTTAAAAAAGATGCAGCTCTTCTATAGATGTGCATCTATCTGCAAAATTACAGTTGCAGGACATTCCCCAAGCATAAAACAGTTCATTTGTCTTAGTTGTTATCTGTTAAAAAAAACCCACAACTTATAAACAGAAGTATGCATAATTTGAGTCCTCATTGAAATTCATGAGGTCTCTTAATGAAGCTGGAAGAAAATATTATATGACTTGTGGGGCAGTAAATTTTTATTGTTGCTCTAGGGACAGGGGAAAAAAGAACCTGAAGAAAATCTGTACAGGCTGTTGGAAGAATAAAAACGTTTGTAAATCAAATGAGAAATAAAATCATTCATAAATCAAATGAGGTGGTTCTTGAGATCCTTCTACTGTCCGTTGCAATAGATGAACACCAATGTAGATCTTGATCCATGCAATGTCATCTACTGCAGAACATTTTACTTGATTAACATGTTCACAATTTTGTCATGAAGGCTTTCATTTTCTTGTCATCAGCATTCTTTCCACTAGAAAAATGTAAGCTGTATGTAGATAGTTGGGCTCTCTTTAAGTGTTATTGCATGCAAAATCCTGAATAAGTTAACATAAAGATAACCTCAACTTCAACATTTTTGATGTCTGTGTCCCTGAAGTTTCCTTTACTTTCTTGTCAGTTTTAGGGAAGTAATTTGCACTGCTTTCTTTCGCATGGGGGTGGGGGTGGGGTTATACTCCAGAATTGACAGTTGTAGAAGTCCCAGGTATTCCCCCTAGACAATAAAAGGTCTATAAAATTTCCAAACCAGAGAAAAAAACCTTTTAAATATCTTTCATCAATCTAAAATCATTTTGTTATAATATGATGCTACCTGAATAAGAGTGAAAATTTGTTCTAATGAACTAATTGGAAAGAGGGTTTGTGCATTAGTCTCCATAGGGCTGGTAAATTGAAAAACTTGTCATTGCAGCAATCCAGATAACTTCATTTGTGTTACCCATGATAATGTTGTTTGTTTCATGATACCACATTAAGTCAAGAATGTTGTTTTCATAATGCTATTGCATAAAATGATGTAAACTGCTGCAGAATTTAATCCACTGCATTGACATCTGGAAAATTGACATTGCAGTGATTTGGTCTTGCCAGATTATCCTGTATGTAGTTGATCTATAGATTTAGTAGCATAATTGGATAAGTGATTTTACAACAGACTATAAATAAAGCATTCCGGTTATAAAAGGGCTTCCCCTATTTTTCATTGTATCTGATGAAGTTTTTCTTCCTATGTAAACTACTCCTTTATTTAAGAGTTGGCTGAAGTTCTGAGATCAGTGTAGTATTCTGCAGACAAAAATATCATATATTGAAATCTAAAATTAAGTATTTAGTTTTAGGACATTAACCAACTAAAGGGATGATATTCCATCAATATAGTCTCCTTTAGCTTTTTAGCTTTCTATTATGGTGGGGGGGTTTATGATTCAGTGGTAAAAGTAATTTTTCTATATCTTGAGTACATTAGCTTCCTACTGGTTTTTTATTTGTTTGTTTAATTTTTGGTAATGTTTCTTTGAAATATATAATACAAGCATCTTATAATCTTGAGCCCAATCATAATAAAACTATATGATACAATGTTATTCTGTTCATGTAAACTTTGAAAATCTCACTTGTTCAACAAAGTTTTTTAGAAAGGATGCATTGAATATACAGTAATTTGAAGAATACTTTAGAATACACTTCTTGAAGTATAAATTAGTAGTGCTAGCAGAGATAAAAATATTCTTGGGCATTAATTCAAGAATGTAATAGTGTAGTCATTAACTTATTAAAGCTGGTAGTTCTTTTTTTTAACATAAAAATAAAATAAAACTCCTTAAATTTGCTTTCTAAAGATTATAGTTTGGGCTACAGTTTTATAAGTTTGCTCATACTATTAAATTAATGGAGCTGTGCAGAACAGGGATGGACATTTAAGTCATGGCAAGACTACAAGTGAAACTTTCAAAACTTTGTGACCAATCTCTGCTTGACAATTCAGAGCAGCCTTATGATAGCCTTCTAGCCCTGGTTATCTGTTTATGCATCAATTTACCAAATAAATAAATCTATATGGGCAAGCACTATGAATTTTGCTGCTGAAACTGCCAGTTTGTCCCTGAAGTGAAGCAGCTTGCCTCATTGCAGTCCCAGTCAATTCTCCCAATGATTTGTACAGCCGTAACATAAATGCCACAGCATTTAGAAACTTTAAAAAGAAGCTAATTTTATCTTGACAAAATAATAGGAAAAAAGAATTTAAACTCTTGTAACACAGTAATTTAAATTTCAAAATAGGATGTATTACCATCAGAGCATAATGGATCTTACATGTTTTAACCTGATTTGATATTGTCATGTGATAATTACATTTCCATTTGGCTAAGCCATTCCCAAAAAAACCCCATTAAAATAATGTAGGCACTTGACCCTTCTTTTTAATTATGTCAATCTCTAGAGACACAGTTGTCAGGAAAAGAGCAGTAGCATGACATGAGATTCTTCATCACTCCGGTGGTTCTTTGTTCTCCCAAGAGAGAGAGAGAAAGAGAGAGAATCATATGCATAACTGGGGAAAACTAAAGACCATTAGAGTGATCGATGTTTATTTTTTGCATATCCACAAGTAGGATTGACTTCTCACTTCTCTCCAGTTGATTATTCCTCATCTGTGCTAGAAACATATTGTATAATGGTCTAGAACTAGAATACAGGGTTGCTATTGTGCTTGTCTTTGAGTTATTGTTGACTCCTGTCAACTGCCCGGACCAATGCCTGCAGTTTTCTTGGCAAGATTTTTTAAAATGGTGTGCTATTACCTTCTTTCTAGGGCAGAGAGAATAGTAACAGATAACAGATAATTAGAGTTGGAAGGGACCTTGTAGGTCATCTAGTCCCCCCGCCCAAGCAGGAGACGCTACACCATTTCTGACAAGTGGCCTAAAGTCACCCAACTGGCTTCTTGCCTAAAGCAGGACTAGAACTCATAGTCTCCCTGTTTCTAGCCTGGCGCCTTAATGACTGTATCAGTCTCATAATACAGTTTAAGATTATGTGCTTTTAGGAGCTACGTAAAATTACTTCTAAACATATTTTAGACAAGAGTTTTACTCTATATTGAATCAAGTAAACCACTTAATTATTAGAAATAAAATATCACAAGGTTATTGACAATGACATAATATTTCATCGACTAAACTTCATCTGCAGACATTTATAATATATTTTGTTAGCTCTGGCATGGCTCACTGCTGAATAATTATCAAAATACAGCTTTCCCAGGAGTTGCTGTATAAAAGGAAGAGTTAGGCTTGCTTACATGGTTCTTGTTCTCCACCCATCTGCAGCTTTGAGAAATGCAGTGCATGTATAAATTTACAGGATTAAAAGTAAAATGTCAACATCGTTATCATTGTTCCCAAATCATTAACACATTTATAGTGGTGGTTTATCTATGAAATTTAGATAACATTTTGTATAATATTCAGACTCAAATTGCTAAAATAATTGAGTCTTGCTTAATTTGTAAAAGTTTTCAGGAAAGATTAAAACCATAAGAGAATAATCCAAAATCAAATGTATATTTCTTTACCAAGCACAAGAACCGTAGTTTTCGTTCAAAAATGAGAACTTTAGTTCATTGCTACATTATATTTTCCTGCTGTAAAGAGTTGCAGTGTTCTCTTGCTGTCAGTATATTAATATCTTTGTACTTTGAGAAGAAACGATCTTTTACTTCCTTCCTTTTCTTGACAATGCAACAGCTGATACACTCAAGTCAGCAACAATCCACAGTTTACACATATTTGTTTCCACAAAATATTCACATATAAATCATCACTGAGTTGATATTGTCTTTGGAGACCCATCAGTCATAACTGTATGTACTCATCAAACTATTTTTTTTCTGAGATAAGCAACACAATACACAGCACAGAAAAAAGAATAAAAGTAGGAGGCAGCATTATTCAATATACTTACTTGACGTCATATTTCCAAATTTTGCTCTTTGCTGCCTGCCATTTTTCAGACAACTACCAATATACCTTTCCAGATGAAACCTCTAAATAAATCTGCCTGATGTTTTTGTATCTAATCTCTTTCTCTAACAATAATAGTATTGTTGGGAGAGAAGCAATCTTCATAAACATGTTTAATATCATAAGTATAAGGAACCCATATTTGTATTTTAGCATTTCTGCTGAGACGCCATCTATACTTGCAACTTTTTCTACATTCATGACTTCAGGTTTTTTCCCTTAGACATTATCGTTTATAGAATGTGTTTCAGTTCCACTCTTCAACATATCTTTATTAGTCCTATGCAGCTCTCTGAAATATGCCTCCTGTATACCCTACTTAAGCATAATTTCAAATAATTTAGCCATTTTTGTTCTAATTCTCTTCACTTTGCCCTCTTAACCCACTTCCAAAATCCTTTTTCCCCATCAATTCTGTGTTTTTGTCTCTTAATTTTAAGCATTTCTTACTCTTTTTATCTATAGCTATACTTTTCTGTATATCTTTCTCTCACTCTTGATTATTAAAACATTTACTTACATGTATTTTTTTTCTAATGCTTAGCCTGTATATTCTACTTTTTACTCATTTCCTTTACTTTTTGTAAGCAGTGAAACTTTGGTAAAAAGCCTTTCCAGTTATCTGAGATGTGTTGTTATGTATATAAAGCTATTTTTCTATCTCATTTTATAAATTCATGTACTTTACTATACATTCTTTATATATTACCTCATTCTTTATATGCCATGGTCATCAACAGATGGCCCTATGAACCTCCACTATCCGTCATTCCTCAGGTCAGCCAAGATTTTGATGTATTTCTTCTCGTGGCTCTTCCACCCAGAAGAAAGCTAAGAAAACTAAATAGAGCCATGCAGATGTTGTCACTTTTGTTGCTATTATTCTGCAGCCACTATCTCCTTTGTTTCTCTGTAAATAATTCTGAACCACTATTACTGGTTCTCAACTTTGATCCTAACTTGTTAAAAGAAGCATATCACAGTGGCGATAATAAACTATGAGCAGAACCATCTGGGTTAATTACTCATATCCCACTAGGAAGCAGAGTCCAGTGAGAGTGATTGAGTAGTATATAACAGCATGCTTTTTCTTCCTGGGTAATCTAGAATCCTGTTCAACTGTTTGTAGAAACACTTCCATTATCACTCCTTCATTAATAAAAATGAAATAGTATTATATGGTTGTATACATACATTTTTAACCCAAAATGCTTTCTATTATGGCATCAGTTTTGGAGTATTAGGTTAATTCTGTTCTTCTCTAGGGAAAATGCAAACCCTAGTGTGGATTAAAATTTATCTTCTTGCTTCACACTGAATTATTTCCCTTGTTCTGAATAGGATTTATTACTATGCTTGTAAATCAATTTTAGTTAATGCTCTACTATAAGTATATAAAATTTGTTGTACATGTGTTAAAATACACACCAGAAGAGGATGACAAATAAATTGATCAATATCTTCAAGTCTTCCATTTCATACAATGTATGTTGCTGAGATATTTTTTTGGTGCCCAGACTCAGGAATCCTAACTACACATGTATAGTTGGGCCTTCTATTTTTGATGGTACATACACAGGACAAGAAAAAAATAACAAAAAAGTATCTTTGGTTTTTATATGTATTTATATGGCCTTTTATATTTTATATCCATGTTTTTTTAATATTGTTGTTTTATCTCATTGTGCCCTGCCCCAAGTTGCTTTTGGTGAGATAGGCGACTGTATAAAATTGAGTAATAAATATGTGAACCCACACTGTCCTTCTGCTCTATACCAATTATAAGGCAAAGGGCTTTTCATCGCATTTTTGCTGTGTGTATTAAAAAAGAGTTAATTCCTTTATTGCTATATTAATTAGGTCAGGACCTGTGGCACAAATGAACAGAGTGTTATAAAAAGTTGGATTGTTACTAAATGGGATTCTTTGCAGTTGCCAGGAAAAAAATCAGATATGGATAACCAAATAAAGAATTCCTCTATTGATTTCCTCAAACTATTTGCATTTGTGTTATTTAATAGCTGTTGAATTATATTAGCTTTACATCTTTGGATCGCTGAGGACAATAATGTTAGAAAGTCATTTGATCCTTTTTTCTAATGGCACATATCTAATATGCATACATGACGCAGTTTGTTTACCCAGGTACATTGAGTACTTGATAAAAAATAGTAACTTGTAAATAAAAGTACAACTTGTCTCCATTGATCTTTATGCAACAATGGTGACAGTATAACAGTGCTGATATTGTAGGGTAGATTTCCTGGGAATTTTCTGAACTTTCAGCAAGTTCAGTGGATTGGCTTCCCATTTTATCCTCCTTTACAACTTTCACCAGATGAAATAATTGAGGTTGGCTGGCAATTGAGAGAGGAACCTATTGGGTTTTTTGTCAGGACTAATAGAATGTTCCTGCTTTCTTTCTTGTCGTCATCTATCCCTCAGTGGTTGAAATTTAATCCCTGACGCAAGAGGAGATCCAGGAAAAAAAACAAATGACTTCGCTTCAGGTTGTCTTTAAGAAATAAGGAAATGTTTAGGCAGAAACTGCATTACCAATTTCTTTGGTCTGGGCATGTTCTTGCACTGTATGCCCTTGTACTTCTAACAATCTACTCAGTGTCTTGATTAGAGCAACATATAAACCACATGAAGTAACCAAGTAAGTGATAAGCAAGTCAACAATATTATATGTACTTTAATCTTATATTGCACAGATGAGGTTTGTGTGAAAACGCTTCATTGCTTCCAATCACTTGTAACAATTTTTCCTGAGAAATTCTTAAGAGCTCAGTAAAACTCAGAACCTGGGGTAGAAAGTGAAGTTGGAGAAAGAGTTGGGGAGAATCTAAGCAATCACATTGTGGCTTCCCAGGGAGGAGGCAACACACATTCAAGAGACAGCCCAAGATAAGAGACTATGCAGTCCTGAACTGCATGGGGGAGCGAAAGAATCTCCCAGGGTATATTTATTTATTATTATTATTATTTATTATTTGGACTTATATACCGCCCCTCTCCCTAGGGACTCGGGGCGGTGTACATTAGCTTTAAACAGAAATACATGTTACCAGAAATCATAAATCATAAATAAAAACTCAAGGTCATATCTATTGAAGTTAGAAATCTATAGCTTTAGCCTGGAAAGATTCTATTGGTGTAAACTAGGGTTGTCAAAGTCAATCCCGTCGCGGGCTGTATCAAGATTTTGTTTGCCATTGGAGGGTCAAGGGGGGGCATAGCCTGGTTGCAGCCGACTTGGTGGGCATGGCTGAGGTGGGTTGGGGCAGCACAGGCCAATCCCCCGCCGTCTCCAAGACAGCCCTGCATGACAATTCTGGGCCTATTGGAGATCTGGCCCGTGGGCTGTGTGTTTGACACGTCTGGTATAAACAAATAAAGAATAGGCCTCAATTGGATTTGAGCCTAGGCCTGACAGAACTTGATGGAATTGTAACAGCCCAGCCCAGTGGTATCTTATGATCTTTAGATTTTTATTCTTGTTATTATTATTAAGCCAGTATACCAGCCGCTGTACATTGTAAATTAGTTCACTCTACATTTTCAGTCCTGCATATTTACAACTGTAAGATTTAAAAGTTGAGAAGTGTTTTTGCATTTCTCTTTTTTTCCCTAGTAAAGTTTGATCTTTCTTGCCATCTTGGGAGACTGGGAGTAAGAGAAAAGCTGATATCTCTACTGTGCACTTCTCAATGCTATATGATAAGGAGGCAATGCGATAGCAACTATTTCATTATTTCCTCCTTATATTCCATATAATCAGAAAGAGGCTGATTAACAGAGAAGACACTAGGGAGTGTCCCTTTGGAAGATGGGTGATAAAATGTCTGCCAAGCTGCTACTTCTAAGAAAGAGGCAGGGCCACAGTACTAAGAATCTCTAAAGAGAGCTAATTTGTATTCTCTTATTTTCATGTTTTTCTTAAAAAAATTATTTCAGACAAGTTTAATTTGGATCCCAGGAGGATGTCATTAATAACTTAAAATGTTATTTATTAGTGCAACTAACAAAACTTAGGAAAAAGTGGAGTAAACAACCACATATCCACATCCACACAAATACTTCATAATTGTAGCATCTGACTAAAGCAATAAAGGCACACATCTGCAATATATTTAAGTGTTCTGGAGATTACTGCTTGCATGAAGAATGAGCCGTGATAGTATGCCTGCAGCTTGTTTAATGTTGGCAAATCCCTCCTTTTTTTTCTTAATCTTTATTTAGCTGTGTTTTATTCTTCATTGTGAAAAGACAAAAGCTCTGTTTGTGAAACTGAAATGTCCGTCCTTTATAGCTAGTTGACCTGTGAAAAAGAGCCTGACAATTATTCAGAAAGCCATAGGAAGTTTGGCAGAATGCTGTTCCTCTACTTGCTCGCACAAACTCTTCTACCTCCCACAGAGCTTTCAGGTGGCAGTAACAAACCATGGTGCTTGCATTCATGTATAAAAGGGATGTCAAACTTGTGGCATCCCAGTGGCATCACGTGACATATCAACTTTTTTCCCCTTACCAGTGCATGGCCAGTGCATGATGTATCCGGCCCATGGGCCACGACTTTGACAGCCCTGATGTATAGAAGTGACTGTTGCTACTATAACATTATTATTAAAAAGTACCTCCCTTGAAGATGAGATATGGGTTAATGTCATTAAGCACAAGTTCAGAGATAAGGGCAATGTTTTCTATTTTGATTAAAAAGTATTGTATAAAAAGTATTATATATTATTAAAAAAGTATTATATTATGGTCACCTCTGAATTAACTTCTGTGATGTCATCATACATTGAGTTAAGTCTTGGGGGTCCATGGCCACAAAAGGTATTTAAAGGGATCAGTGGTGAAGAAAAGATTGCAAATCATTGTGTATGATATTGTAAGATATGGCTGGTGGGAATTGCACAATGTAATGTAAGGAATATGAGAGTTCAAGAGTTCTGCAAGATTTATTCTGATTCCAAACACATACAATATGTTAGAAACAGAAACCGTTGTCTTAAAACAAAAGTATAAATAGTGGAGATATGGTTCTTGTCAGTTTGAAATAAATCCTACATCAGTTCTTCTTGCTGCTAAAGTGCTATTGAGTGGCAAGCAAGGAATGGCCATAAATTTGCAGTTTAAGTATTGAGAAGACATTGGACTTGGCACTTACTGAGATAATTGCAATAGCTTGTTTGGCCTGTAAGGTTCCTTTCTGTTCATTAGAACAGATAATAAAATAACTTTTTGGTTCTCTTGAAAACTACTTGATGGCACATAGTCAGTCAATATACTAAAATCACAAATAATTATATGCATAAAACCTCAGTGAAAGGCAGAATAATTCAACAGGCAAAAGAAATGCACAATAAATAACCAGCTATAAAAACAGTACAAAAGAGAGGTTTTTGTTCTTACTTTCTGAACAGTTAATTAAGATTGAATCAATTTGCATTTTTAAATCAAGTGGAAAGGAGAAAATTAGCTTATAGTTCACAATTTTAAATGGACCATCTCCTCAAAGGTCATCTCCAGAATAGTTGCTGGGGTTTAACCAGACAACTTCAAATTGTCTTTGGCAGACTGTGTAAGCAGAGATTGTAAAGGAATATAAGCTAGGTTCTAGGAAATGAACCCACTGAGCCTGTAAACAGGGAGAGTAAATGGGAATTGTGAGTTAACTTCAGCAGGCAAATTTAAAGGGAATAGTATAAATGTAGAATTGAAAGTGACCAGAAGGATCACCTTAAACCAGCCTCCAGTAGTTTGTACACAAGGCAATTAAAATATCCACAAGAAATGGCTGGTCAGCCTCTTTTAAAAGTCCTGCAGAATTGAAAATCCACAATCTTCTTAAGATTTGTGCTTACTGTGGCACAAATCTTTGACTGTCAGGACATTTTGGCTTATAATTCAACTAAATTTTGATAATTGCTGTTTATATCCATTATTTCTTAAAAACATGAATTGGATTTGGAAAGAAGACAAAATGAAAGCTGGCTGCTCTTGATTGCTTGGGGGGGGGGGGAGGAACAAAACCTGTGGTCACACTTGCAAGGCAGTATGTTTGGGTTTCCGCCTGAGAACATCCTGGCATATACAAAAAAATATATACAATTGTAAGACTCATTCAAAAAGAGCAGCAAGCAACAATACTTTAACTGAAAGATTTAGATCACAGAATGAAGGGCATCACAAGAAACCAACACAAAGAAGCAAGCCCAGTGAACAAAAACAATACAGTAATGGATACAAGAGATGTAGAAGATATTCTCCTGTGTAGGAATGAACTCAAAAACAGATTAAAATACTGTAAGTCCTTGTGAAGATTGTTTGCTGTCCAAGGACATGGACATGCCATAGTGTTAGTGTAGTAAATATATATAGGATTACTTTATTACAAAGCACATCTTCCCCAAATAACAAGGCATTTGTGGTGACCCGAGGCATGGCACAAAGGCAACGCAGTCAAATAAGCAAGAAGAGTCCTTTCAATACCTCCAACTTTGCCCCCAATGTCCAGATTACCTTCGGCTGGAGAAAATACTCTCCCAAGGGCAGTCTTTAAGTGGAGGAAATTCAGTCTGAAAACAAAGTATATACAAACTGTAAATAAAAATCCACACAAACCACGCTGCAGTAATTAATTTGACAGGGCAGGAGAAGGAACTGCAGACTTGAAAGGCCAGCAAAACACACATAGTTGGGAAGACGCCAGATAAGCCTCGACAGATAACTCACAATTTGTTTCCAACAACTTTGCTGTGCGTAGCTTCCCTTTTTAAACACTGTGTTCCCAGCTGCAGCTAATGAAGGGAATCAGAACCCTTTCCTCAACTCACGTTGCTCCCTTCTCCGTTCCTCCCTGCCTGCCCTAGGATGAAGAGGGGCTGGCCCTGAGTCTTCCTCTGAATTCCCTCTGCCTTGCTCTACCTCTCCCCTGCTCTACCCTTTCTCAGTTTCTTCCACAGCCAATGGAGCCACACTGCCACTCCTTGTCAGCGGCTCAGCCTCCCCCTCAGAATCAGATTCCATCAGAGACATGACAGTATTGCTCTGGATTACCCCCTCACTTCTAGGCTTTACAAGGTGATGTCATATGAATATGTCTTAAATACTCAGTCCTTTAATATTTATTCTTTTAATACTCAGTTCAAACTAAAGTCTCAAAGTCTTTAAAGCAATATACAACTTTTGCCTTTCTCCAAACACTTGTACTAGTTGGGATGAGATGCTGTTTTAGTGCGGTTGCTGCTTTTCTAATTGCTGCCAAGGTCAAGCAAGATTCCAAGCTCCTATCAGGATAGGCTGCTCGGCATAGCTTATGGTCCCAGCAGGTGACTGAAAGTCCTCTTGCCTGTTTGCCTCTTGCCAATCTATAGATATCACTTCCACTTTCTTGTTTCTAGGCTGTATGCTTTTACCTTACCTGCTACACATACCCCTCTCTCCACTCTGTCTTAGCATTTGCTTGGTAAACAGCTGTTTTTCCAAGCATAGGCAACAATCCCAACCTCCCTCCCTCCCAGTCCTTAGCCTTTGGAGGAAAGTGGGGGGAAATACACTGCAGAATAGGAGATAAATTAATGAATCCATAAATGGCAGAAAGGATGGAATTGTTCTTTGCAAAATGGGTAGGAAAATAGGTATGGAAGATGGTGACTCACTAGCACAAGGCAAATGTGTTCAAATTGAACCCAGAGGCTTAATATTTATTCTCAAATAGGACCAAAGGTGATACAGCAGTTTAATGCAGTGGTCAAGGCATCAAGCTAGAAACCAGGAGACCAAGATATGATGCCAACTGGGTGACCTTGGCCCACTCTCTGTTTCAGCCTTAAGAAGGCAAAATATGGCAAAATAGTTCTGAAAATCTTGCCAAGAAACTTCAGAGATAGGTCCAGTCAGTTGCCAGCAGTCAGCACTGACTTCTGACCTTGGCCAAATAAGTACTCTGTATTAGCATTGTAGTTTCCTGGCTAATGTAACAATGCTTATGCAAAACAAATAAGCACTGACTGGAAGACATTAAAAAAAGAACCAAGGATCAGGGATGTCTGAATCCCTCCCAAGACATGCCAAAGCCACTGATGATTTTTCAAATGTGTAGCATTAGGAAAAAAATGTTTCACAGGGCATGGGAACATGAACAAATCATCTCTTATCAGATTGCTAAAACTGCCATGTTTTTTTCAGAAGCGAATGTGCTCTAAAATATGTTCCCAGATGATTTGTCTTTGTAAAGAGAGAAAAGGGAAGATGCATGGTCCATAGACCAGCCAGCCTTCATCAATACAAAAGAAAGTGATTCTTCTTTCTGGTGAAATGATTCTTTTGGTCAAAAAGGATACTGAAAGTTTTGCTTTGTTTCCCGACCCACTAAGGTAATTGTTAGCATTTTAAAGAAAAAGCAAACAAAGAAGCACAGATAAATTCTTACAGTGCAAGCTACCAGGAAAGATTACTAAAGCATATAAAAAGATCTTGAGTAAAGTATAAAAATTACCACTAGTTGGAAATATATAGTGTGGCATGCAAAGTTTAAGAAGTTCTACGTAGATGAACTAGAGGTGTAATAATAAAAGACAAGTGAGAGAAAGAGCTAATTTAATAGTTAAAAATACCAGACTAAAAAAACAGTGGACTAAAATACAGTGGTTTCTAGTGCTACTTTAGGCAAAAAGTCAAATAGATGACTGGGTCAGTCCACTCTCTCAACCTTAGGAAGAAGATGATGGCAAACCACTTCTGAAATGTTTATTTGTTTATTGTTGCCAAGAGAACTGTGTAGACTTACCCAGGTAGTGGCCAAGACTGACTTTGAAGGTGAGATGGAAATAGATAGAAATGATATGTGAAGGTTAAAAAGATTGCAAACGAATAATCTGTAAAAGTTGGCAGCCGTATTCAATTAGCATATGCTTAGGATGGACTTTTCAACATAGAAACATCTGAGCTTTGATTAAGGAGATCTGATCAAAGTTCTGTGCTTCACCATAAAGGGAAAATGAAAACAAGAGCCTGCAACACTAGTTCCAGTAGTCCTTGTAAAGTATGAAATGTATTAGGGGCAGATATAGTTCTTCACTCAAGAAACGTAAATATACAAGCATCAGATAAACAATAGCTAGTATGATGTAAAAAAAGATCCTGGAATTACAGTTGTTTCTAAACTGAATATGTGCAAAGTAACAGGTAAAAAGACACGGATTCTAAGTTGCATGAACAGAAGCATAGTTCCCAAACCACAGGTTGTAAGAGTTCCAATATATTCTGCACTTCTCAGACCTGACCTCGGTTATGATGTCTAGTTTTAGGCTCTGCACTTTAAGGATT
Organism: Toxicocalamus goodenoughensis; assembly: GCA_032468175.1. Lineage (NCBI taxonomy): Eukaryota > Metazoa > Chordata > Lepidosauria > Squamata > Elapidae > Toxicocalamus > Toxicocalamus goodenoughensis. Next base: position 111,857 of record JANHFN010000149.1, read on the forward strand.
CAGCGAAACTTAAACCCAGGTTGAAAGAAATTGGGTCTATCTACCATTGGGGAAAAAAGAAAACTGAAAGGCCATATGTTGACAACGAGTCAAATACTAATGTAAATAGACATACTGTTCTGTATCATCTCAGAATACAAGACAGAAAATATGGATCCTCGTTACATGATTGCAATTTCTACCAGAACATTTATTTTAAAACCACCTAATTGTAGGAGCCATTTGTCAGGAGGATCCATTGTACACCAAGATGATTGTCTGCCTTTCATTAGTACATGAGTATATTCATGTAGAAGTTAGGCAAACATCTGATCCAGAGAATCAGATGTTTGGATTTGTTTAATTTGAATTTCTGTACTCAGCAGGACAGTTGAGTTTAATAATCTAGTTGAATATTGCTGATTCTGTCACTCTAGATAATTAGTTCTTCAGTCAAACATTTCACTTAGATGTTTCATTCAAATACATTTCTTAAATGAGACTATTCTGAGTATTCTTGAAATCTAGCCACAGTACAATATTTCTGACTAGCAGATTTCATACTGGAATATTTTATCTGAATCCAAACTTTTACTGCAGAATGACTTAATGGAGTGCATACATTGCCAGTTTTAAATATAATATGAATACCATTTTCCATCCAAACTCAAGTAGAAGCAGAAAATGATGTATATGAGTTGAATATTGCCAAACTTTCTCTCAAATACAGAATGTTAACACAGTTTAAAGAATATATAAACATGGAAGATTAGATTTGATTTATCTGGCATCTTTTTGATAAAACCTTTTTTTTTAAAAAAAAACTCTATTTTAGTACTCCATTAAAGTTGCTTTCTGCTAACTTGGAAATCAATTTAATAAGCTTAGATTAGAATGCCGATGTGTTTTGGAAAATAGTATCTGATCACTTAGCTGATTCACTTCCCAGATTATTTTCTTAATTCAGTCTTCATTGGCTTGTTGCCCTTTAGCATATAACTTTGGTTTACAGAATTCCCAGAATAATAAGAGGACACCAGAATGAGAAAGTTGGCCTTGGTTATTTAAAAATTAATTTGAGTGAGACAATCTCTGTACTACTGAGCTGTTTTAGCTTTAGCTTTATATATCATTTGGGACAGCTTAGCCCAAATGATATAGCTTAGGCCCAATTGATATATAATACTTGAACAAGCACATAGGGTAAAAACAAACAAAATTAATCTTGGGAGAATGGGAACTGATAGCAGAGAGCTCTCTTCAAGAAGAGAGATCTTTCGAGGACTTCCGGTTTGAAGGGCTTCGGCGACAGACAGGAATCTGCAATCATGCGCGATTTCTGCCTGGGCTCACCGCTGGAGCGCCCCAAGCCGGCTGGCTTCGGGGATAAGCCACCCCGTAGAGGTGGCAAAGAGGGGGGAGATCACCAGCAGGGTCGAGAGCCGCATCTCTCCTCCTCAGCTGGCCTAACTCCCTTTCCCAAAGGCGATAGGAGCGGTAGTCAGAAATGGCCAACTCAAAGAAGAACTCAACTGGAAAAGAACGTGCAGGAGGAAGATAAGAAGTGAAAGTTTTGGCTGACCGGGTTAAGT
>JANHFN010000149.1:156077-171635 GCA_032468175.1 Toxicocalamus goodenoughensis
CTGTAAGCAACACCAGAATGTTTCCTTCCTGCCTTCCTTACAGGATTAGGCCAGTAATTTCTGCTAACAATCGGTTCTCCGAACTGCTTAGAATGTTAACAACCAGTTCTTGCGAATAGATACGAACTGGTAGAATCCCAGCCCTGCCAAAGATCCCTCATTTCGACCCTGAGTTACAAATATTTTCCTTTATTGATCTGGTCTCTAAATACTACTTGTCTGGTACCATCAAGGCAACCCTTGTCAGAAAAAAAAACAATGTTAAACCTTTGTAAATTTAATCTGATTCAGTTTGAATAAATCCAAACTATTAATTCGAAGTGTCAGAACTGGGTTATGTACGTGTGGGAAAGCAATCCAATTTGAATCAGATTAGGACATTGAATCTATTCAACCACTCAAATTTGTATTGTTTTTTTTTAAAATCAGAGGCTTGCTTCATTTCAGAGGTTGAAACAAATCATCTTCAGATCCAATTTCGAAATCAAAAATTTGTGTAGTCTACATACTCACTGAGGCCGCAGGAATCCTAACAAAGAACAAAATTAAAATATCTGCAAGTCATTTCCTCTCCATCTCATAATTAAATTTGTTGTCCTGTTTAGTCATCAGAATAACTTCTAGGAGCCCATCCAATCCTAAGTGAACAAGATATTGCTGGAAGTGGTTTATTCTAAAAGTAATCCATTTTTTGCTAAGATAGACCCATGAAATTTCATAATAAACAAAAGCCGTTTTGTATAATTATCAGGCAGGGAGGAACATGTTCACTACAAAACTGAAGGTTAAAGTGTAAATTCCTTTTGCGTGGTCACATTAGGACTACATTTTCATATCACCCCATGCAAACAATGTTCCGGGGGAAAAAATCTGTTTTCTTATGCAAGGTTATTTGTAAAGAGAGCTTTGATCAAGAAGCTTTGGAGAAGAGCAAGAAAACACTGCACTGAACAGAGAATATTGTGAATTTGGAATGTAAAAAAAGTACAGTGGATGACTTTTGTGTTATTGCTGGCATTTTTAAAAAGTTTATAGGGTGTGGGGTGGTAGTAAAGGAAAGAAAGCAGAGACAGATAATGAGAAAGATGAACTAAACAAGTGAGTTAAAAATAACAGATGAAACATAAAACACCCCTGGCCCTTTAAATTCACCCTTACACCCTCCCACACACTGGTTCAACAACAACTAAAGAAATCAACTGTTATGTTTGCCAGAGACATTTTCAACAAAAGAAGCAGAGGTTGTACAAGAACACCCAAGTTTGATCCTAGTGGGATCATCTCTGAAAGCAAAGTTCTGTATCTCTCAACAAAAGTACAAAGGGTTGGATTCTAAGAGATTCTTTGATGTGGAGAATTGTGGTGTTCTTTTTTCCCCCTTAATCTGAATTATTCCTTTTTTTATTATTGGACATTGTTATATTACCAAGTGTTTTTAATTAAGTACAGAGGTTTAATTATGGGACCTCAAGAGATAATATTTCGAAGTGCAATGTCACATGATGCTGAGAGTCATCTATTGTTTATATCTATTTATTTGTTTTGGTCACATTCCATCTTTCCTTTTAAGTGGTTAGATAGCATTTTCCCTGCAACAACAAAGCTGTGAGATGAATACATTGAGTTGAGAGACAGCAACTGGACTAGAGTCACCTTCTGATTGTCCACAAAAAAATTAGATTAGTTGTTGGTTTAACAATTGCACTCCACTGGCTTTCCCATAATATGGTCTTATGCTGACTTATGCGCTGACTTCAACATACTATGGTTATAACAGGAAAGGAGGGAGGAGACATACCAAATTCATCTTACCATGAAATCTGATGTAGACTAACTCAAAATTAAGCACTAATGATTTCAACATGACTAACTCTTGAATTATTTCAACAGGACTAACTTTCATTGCTTCCTGCATCTCTGACATGGATATATCAATTTCCTTGCTCACAAGGCTGCTTACGTTTCTTTCTTTCTTTCTTTTAACTGTTGAAGGAACATCATCCCTACTCTCTTTACAAAATGATGTGTGTGGAAATGAATGCTAGGGTCCTTCTGACTGTCGGATGCTGAACCTACATCTAGTGGTCTCACCAGCATCAAAGTTGCTTGGTACTTAACACCAGATAAGTTACCAAAAATGTATAAAGGTATTTCAAATGAATGTTGGAAATGTACATGTAAAGAAGGCACCTTTTATCATTTGTGAGTTTGGAATGTAAAAAAAGTACAGATTTATCAATCATGCCTACTGTCTCCATTATTCGTACCTATTTCATGTATTTATACTTATTTCTATTATATTGTAAGCGTTTGACAAATCAAATAAAGAAATAAATAAATTTATGGTGGATGTGATAAAGCAAAAAAATATTGCAGTAGGATTCACATCTTCATACAGAAGATTCTCAAAGTAAATATAAAGAAACTTTTTTTCTGGGTTTAATGGAAAAAGACTTTGGGGGGGATTGGAACTTTGATGTTATATGTGATAACAGCAGCCAGATTACTTTACGTGCAAAAATGGAAGGATACTTTGATTCCTATAATGGCTGAATGGTTGCAAACGTTGATAGATTTAGCAGAGATGGTCGAATGGACTGCTTTGATTATAGAAAAAAAAATACAATTACTTTTGTTTTTACTTGGAAACCGCTGCTAGACTTTGTGCTTGAGCTGGAAAAAAAATAAACTTTGATTTTGAGTTTTACCCATTAATAGGTTTGTTGTTATAGAAATGGCTAGTTTGTATTATTATTATTATTCAAACAGAAAAAGGTGATGTTTAATGCTATTATCATATTCTACTGCACCAAAGAGAGTTTGAAGTTAATGCTTTTTCTTTTCTCCCCTTTTGCCCCACACGTTTTCTCCTTTTCTTCCCTTTTCCCTCCTCTGTTTTCCTCCTATTTTCTTTTGTTTTTGTACTATATGTTATAAACTAATAAAATATTAAAAAGAAAAAATGTTGCTTGATTTTACATACTTCACTTGCTACTTATACTATGTATTTAGATTTATGCTCAACATCTAAAACAACATAATTAACTATAATAATAAGTACCAAGGAAAATGCATTTCAAAAAAATAAACAAAAAATACTGAGGTTCTCAAAATTGCCTCACAGTTTTACTTTCTAAATAATAATTTTTAAAAAACACAGTAATCTAGTAAACCTTCTAGAAATGTGTTACTTGTGATTTCCCTATTGTTTTCTTTTAGTGGATTCAATTCCGCAGTTTATAACTAAAACAAATAATTATTGATATCCTCACACATACACACACACACCTCTATACATTCCTCCCTATTTTCTGGGAGATAAAAACCAGCAACAGGAGCAATTATAAATCTTTATCACTTGCTACAACACTGAAATACTTAGTTTCTCAGGAGAGTCTTTTGAGAGGTAAGAAACGGTAAGAGAAGTTTGGGTGCCATAAATGTTTATGTGACTGATGGAAGAAATCAATTCACCTTCCCACGATATTTTTGAGCCTGGGAAATGAATGCCTCCCTACGTCTACTTATGTCTCTGACAGCGAGCAAAATGTAGACACCAGTTATGGTCTAGATAAGGAAGGCCTTTATAATTAATGGCCTGCTATAAACATTGGCAGCCTGGCAGAATTAATAACCGTGGGTATAGCAGAAAGAATTTTTCAGCAGACTCGTATTCATCACTGCCATAGTAGTTGATCTCCAGTAAACAGATATAAATCTAAACAAATGCTTTTCAAAGCATTTCACAACCCAGAAGCCCCCTTCAGTCAGTTCTCAACAGATAAAACTGAAAATTGACAGAGACATCCATTTCTCTCCCCTCCCGTCTTTGGTTTGGTGTCAGATAATGTTTACAATCCTCTAATCCAGGGGTCTCCAAGCAGAAGTAGTATTCAACAGGTTCTGACCAGTTCTGGAGAACCGGTAGCAGAAATTTTGAGTAGTTCGGAGAACCGGAAAATACCACTTCTGACTGGCTCTGCCCCCATCTATTCTCTACCTGCTGAGTCCCAGCTGATTGGCTAGGTCTTCTTTTGTTGCCCTGCACAGGAGAACGGAGCTGGAAAGAAGGTTAGGGAGGTGGGGAGGGAATGGGAGTTTGCAGTAACCTTCCCCCCCAGGAGTGGAGAAGAGTTGAAATAGTTTATGTCCAGGGTGTGAAGGGTCTGTAGATACTTTCTTAGCCCTCTTTCTGGTTTGTGCAGTATACAGATCCTTGAAGGAAGGGAGGCAGGTTGCAATTGTTTTTTCTGCAGTCTTAGCCAGAGGTGGTATTCAGCCAGTTCTGATCGGTTCTGGAGAACCGGTAGCATAAATTTTGAGTAGTTCAGAGAACCAGTAAATGCCACCTCTGCTTGGCCCTGCCGCCATCTATTTGCTGCCTCCCGAGACCCAGCTGATTGGCAGAGTCTTCTTTTGTTGCTCTGCACAGGAGAACAGAGCTGGAAAGCAGGTTAGTGGGGTGGGGAGGGAATGGGATTTTGCAGCAATCTTCCCCCAGGAGTGTATGGGAATGGAGATTTTACAATATCTTCCCTGCCACACCCACCAAGCCACACCCACCAAGCCAAGCCAATCCCACCAAGCCATGCCCACAGAACCAGTAGTAAAAAAAATTGAATCCCACCACTGTGTATAGCTTCAGATGATCTGCCTTTTCATCCATGAATGTTTTAATAACTTTTAAAGTGTCTCTTTTTTAATTTTAATAATGCCCCTTGGGGAAAAGGGAAAAATACGAAGTTTTTAAGAACATATACATCCTTGATTTACGATTAGTTGTTTAGTGCCCATTCGAAACCCATAAAGCACTTCCAGCTACATAAAATGTTGCACACATACCTTGCAGTTAGATGACTGTGTTTCAAACATTTGATGCAGATTTACAACAGATTACAGCATCTGGCAGTCACATGTCTGGAATATTTTTTTTCTGTGTTTCTGGTACTTTTTGCCAGTTTCTAGCAAAAAAACATCCATTCAACCGAATGGACTCAGACTTACACTATGTGATTTGCTTAATGACCACATGATTCACACTTATGGCTGCATGATTCACTTAACAACCACCTTAAAATAATTGTAAAATTAGGTCCTATCACATAGGTGCCTCGAGTTACACCATTATGAATTACAACTGAAATTCTGGTCTCAATTGCAGTCATAAGTTGAAGACTACCTGTAGGTTACTGAACAAATTCAATATATAAGAATACAATTTATGAAATGTAACCAGATTGTTTTTAAGTTGAATAGCTGATATATTTCTAGTGGAAGTTTGGATATTTCTCAATATAATACTAAGCAAATTCTTAATATAGTAAATTTTCAGTATAAATAAAATAAATATGCTACATGTACTTGTACTTCTAGTTTTATAATGTATTAATAATGCATTTTTGTTCTTTACTAGGTATTTATATTTATTATTCTCTGAAGATGATATTCTTCCGTTTGAACATTGGGTCTTTAATACGGAGGCACACCCTCTCCCAATTATTAAAAGAGGAAAAGAGGAAAAAGATAGCAAATAAAGCTGTTTAAATTTTATTTGGCATATTATATGGCTGTTAATTTTCTAGCTGGCATTTTTTTAGTTTTAAACCAGGTTCTGTTTCATGTTTGGTTTGATTCTTGTTTGGTTTTTTTTGGTTTGTTTGTTTTGCAGTCTGCTATCAACCTGGCAATTTTTCTCAAGGGACCTAACATTATTAATTTTAATTATTAATATTTATGTTTTCCCAGAATGTAACATATCATCTCTAATTTTTGTTGACCATCAGTATAATGAGTACTTGGTCAAATAGAACACAGAATTGATCGTATTACTTACTTTTTACTTTATGTTTAGACTGCAAAATTGTTTTCTCCTCTGTGAGGAGATGTCTGCTTTAAGCTGTAATACTTTGCTGTGTTGCAAAAAGCCATAAAGAATTAAGTACGAAGAGCTTTTTTCTTTTTAAATCTGCTCCAGTGGGATTTGTCTGATCAGTGGAGACAAATCAAACTGTGACAGCCTCTTCTTATGCGGGTCTATCATTAATTGGTAATCAGAATACTTAGAAAGATGTACTATTCGTATAAACCAGATATAGTTTTATCTTATCTGTATATACCATTACATTGAACTGTGGCTTGTGTTAGAAGCCTAGATTATGAAATCTTTTTCACATATTTACATATCAAGCCTAACCACAAATAACTTTGGTGCCCATCTGTTTCTTTGTCTCTGAATTTGTTTCATAAACAACTGTGAAATTGGGTTGACATTTGGACATGGCTTCAGGGGATACCCTTTGAGACTGCACAGTTCTCAAAGCCTGTCTTGGTGAAAATACAGTTTCAGCAGTATTTTCACCGAAAGGAAAAATCTGTTTCCTGTAAAACTTCAGTTGTTATGCAAGGTGAATTAATCTATCTTTTTTGTGCTTTCAAATTTGTCCTATTTAGAGATTGGTTAGTCCAATTCTATAAAGTCTGTTGTTGCTATTTCCAACATTCCATTAGCTTTTTCTTCCACTTGACAGATATTGGGCACAATGACGTGGAAAGAGGAGGATAATATACCTCAGAGGTACCATGTTTTAGAAGTTCACATTATGTGGCTCTAGTTCTCCTTTGAAAGAATTGGCCACAGTACTTTAATGCTTTACTGCAGGGGGCGGGGGAACCTAAACTGTTCCTTACTTTATCAAAGTGATAATGTTGACTGGTTTTGTTTTTTTAGTTTTGTTATGGAATGGTTTTTTTTCCTGTTTACATGTTTCTGTAAATATTATAGTTTTAATAAGCAACATTAAACAATGTGAGTAGGGATGAACTTTATATGATATATCATGTTTAGCAGCCTTCATGTAACAAAGCAAAATTTTGTTGAAAAGAAAGCTGGGGATTGATGTACAACAGAAAGGAACCTGTTGTGTTAGCTTTTCTTCATTATGCAGCTTTTAAAACTGAATTTTGTCTATCCTCTAGTCCTAAAAGTTTCATTGCAGTCCTAAAAATTGTATTTACTATACAGTGATACATCCTCCTACCTGGACACTCAAATCAGTTTACACCAGTACTGCAAGTAGGTTTATGCTATCAAATTTAGCTATCCAGGTTTTGAGCCAAGATAAGAGGGCTAATTATAAAAGTTGCATACATTTACTCCCTGATCCATAGACAATCTGATGATACATAATGTTGTGAGTGTCTGCAGTGAAGTGAGACTTTTCAAAACTTGCTACACCTCAGTACAAATAGTTTCCTCTGCACTATGGCTTAGTCATGCTACAGTGCTGCTGCAACATCACAACTCTATTTATGAACCCTATGGATGAACTTATTGTGCTGGGTTTTAGATTTGGCCATAATGATGATCTGGTAGGCTGAATAGGGAAAACCACAGCAATGATTCACTTTCATGCCCCTGTACTCCCAATTTTACCTGAATCTTTTTCTGTGACTCTCTGTGCCAGTTTGCATATTAACGTTTCATACCCCTCTCCAAGTCTTAAAAACTATTCTGAAAATCAAACATGGCAACTGAAAAATCAGCAAGTAAAATTATTGGAGGTACAAGGATATTCATGTATATTTGGAACAGGATTGTTGCAGCTAGCAAATCATTATTAAGACATTTTTCTACAAATGATGTCATTTTTTGATTATATAGAACAGTGCTCACATGTATATAATTTTGAGTATCAAACTGAAAAAAATGCTTCTCATTTGTTAGGTGCTCGTATTTTTTGTTTGGCTCTTTACATCCTGAAGTATCTTCACATTAAGTTTTTCAAATGCTGATTTACAGAAAAGAAAATACAATTTCTATCATGGAGCATTGAGGGAAATTAATTTCTACTTTATTTCTAGATTTAATGCCAATAGATGTAACTTGGGTAAAACATTACAAATTATATATCACAACCTGTTTTTACATAGGGACAGTTGATTTTCTTGCCATAGTAATGGAATAAGTAGTAAAGTTTCTTTTGGGTTATAGTAAGTATTATAATGCAGATATAATATAAAATTAATTACCAAATAACATTAACCTCTTATCAGCAAAGAAAGTTTCTGTAGCTGCTCAGCATGTTAACTAGTAAGACATATATGCAGTATATTATTACATAGAGTGAGAATCAAACTATATACTGCTGTACAGGATTTATTATTAATATTCATCCTGTAACAAATCACCTGGTATTGGTTGACCAAAATACTTTTAAAATCAATGCACTTTCTGAAAGTAAGTATAATAGGGCAGCAATCATTTGTGTAGCTAATAATGTGCAATATTATCAATTCAAAGCCATCACATGATTTTTTTTTAAAAAAATATGTAGCAGTTTTAATGTAAAAAAGTGCAGTTGATTTCCACTTCTTAATCTTTATTGTTCCAACTAAAGTGCCATTTTTACTTTCTTTGGGAGCCACCATTGATGGTAAAAGTCTGTTATAGCCTCTAACCTTGGAATCCTTTTCCAAAAACACACAGTAAGTTATTCTCCCTCCTTATGACGCTGTGCACTGCCATGATTTGCCTTGCATCATCCAACAGCTGATAGTTAAATTTTTAACTATCTTCAAAAAGGTCTTGAAATTCCTGTTCAAGACCTTTTGAAGAATGCATTTTGTTAAAACTTTTTAATTTCCTAAGAGTAAACTCATAAAACTAAAAGTGGTTACCTGGTATGACTATCTCTGATGCAGTAACTACTTCATGTTTCTTTGTGTTGTCAGTTGTTCGCTAAGGCACTACTGTTTGGTAGGACGATCAGTAGTCCTTTATTGTACCAGTCCACTGTTTATCTTCCACATACAGTATATCATGAACATGTCATGAATCATTTCCTCGTTATGTTTACATGAAGACATTTGGAATAGCAAATAATTTGTTCCTCTTTTTAAGGCTTTGCTTAAAATTGGTATGGGTTGGTTTTGGTTTTTTGTGTTCTTTTGTTTTGGGGTTTTTGTTTTGTTTTTTATTTTGGTAAATATAAGTGTTTCAAGACTATGTATCATTGGACTCAAATATCCTTCACAGAAATGCTGTGTTAGGCATTCAGCAATCAAGTTCCAGTACTATACCAGCTTGTTCCCAAAAATGTGCAGTTTTTTTAAAAAATAAATAAATACAAGGGAATTATTTCACTTATTCTTTCTAATCATTATATTTAGTTTTGTGATGCTGATATTGGCTCATATGGGGCATTTCCCCTCCTCTCTTTTTGCTGCCAGTTCTCCAGTGTATACTACATCAAGGTGCCATTTGGGGTAAATTGGACTCTGACCTGTTCACATGTAACTTCAAGCTATAATAGTCTAATTTCGAGTTCCCATTGTGATTTATTTAAATAAATCATAGGCCAGTGATCCATGGCTTAATTTAATGTCTGTGAAGTTAATATTTTCCTATAGTCATCTTTGTCTGCTTCTATAAATTGAATGGAAAAATGAACAATTAAAAAATTATACCCTCCCCCTTCCCATCCTTTAGAGGCAATTAATTGCGCATAATCTCCTCAAGCAGTGACTCAAATGTTTTTATCAATTTCATATTTCTTTCTAAGGGGAGTTGTAATTTTCTCATAGGGGTTATTATTTAAAAGAGCACAATGTTTCTATAGTTCTATAACTTAGAGGTAATCAGGTTGTATGTACAAGCTGCACTAATGTATCTTTTTTGTAAAGTGATGTAAGTAGACAAAAAGATTGTATATCCCTTAGAATTGCTAAGTAAAGAAACATTGTTTTATATCTTCAAAATGGCAAAGTCGAGTTTTACAGAAAACTGCCAAAGTATAAAGTTTCAGATTGATTGCCATTTTAAAAGTTATTGCTAAAATCCTGAAATTATTTACAATGGTGTGAATAGCTTCAATTATCTTTTTTAGAATTTAGTCACACAAGCAACTTTGGGATTTCCTTTTATCCTACCAGAAATGACTGAAACAATTCTGATCACTATGTATATAGTTTAACAATAAAGTAACTCTATTTTTTTTAAGTGTCTTTTCCAGATTAGACAGCGTCTAAATTTCCATTGCTTTTTAGTAAAAAATTTAAATCAACCACATTGATGTGCCCTATGTGGCTGTTCAAAAACTTAATTTACAAAACCCTGGAAATTCTCAATTTAAGTGCCATGTGCGTTGTATGACAGCTTTATAATCCCAAATGACACTTCGTTGGTAAAGTGAACTGATCATGCAGTCATTTTGTTATAATGTTTTTGTTTGTGCATATTCCGCATAGTCTTTTTCCACCTTTATAGAAATATCTGGTTACAAGAGAACAAAATGCTTAATTTTTAAGAACTATATTTGTAAAAAAAATCAATTGTGAATAAAGTCTTTTAATAAATGCTTTCATTTGGCAAAGTGTGTTCATGTATGTATAGTTATTGAAGAGACACAAATAAATCTGCAGTGGAGGAAGATCTGGACTGATTACATGGAAGATAATGTGTCTGGTGTGAAAGATCTATTTTGGCACTAGATAAAGGGTCAAGTGAATTCAAGAGAGATTGGGCTTATTTTTGTGGCTACATAGAGACTAGGCTGATTCCTCATTTGATTCCACCCTCTCAGGTTCTGCCACTCCTATACTACAGGTGTCAAACTCAAGGCATCACATTGTTATCATGTGATATCGCGATGTTTTTTCCTTTTGCAGAGCTGGGGTTGGCTGTGGCCTATGTGTCACACATCTGGCCCACAGGCTGCCAGTTTGACATCTTTGTCCTACACAAAACTAGGTTTGCTGGTTGATTGTTTTACTAGAACACATAAAAATGAACATATAAACTTCCTAATCTATGTCAGGCAATCAACAATGTACAACAAATACTGTAAATAAATATATTTCACTGCATTCATCCAGAATCTAATAGGTTTTCTTAAACATACTTATCTGAAAAATTTCATTTCACAGTTTATATCTGGAATATGTATTATATTGTTGAACTATTTAATCCAGGGCTGTCCAACTCCCAGCCTGCAAGTATCACGTGCTGGCCATGCCCATGCCCAGTTTAGTGAAGGGGGGGAAAGTTGTGGTACATCACATGATGCTGATGTGACAACATGAGTTTGACACCTCTGATTTAATCACTCTGGAATTAAATTGCCTTATATTGCCTATGATAGATGACTTGGGTCAGTAACATTTAAAATTTAGTGAACAAGTTATGGATATGTTCACAAAATGGAATGGAAATTATGATTATTATAATGAAAACACTACCATAAGGCAAACTCATGACTTTCACATCTAGCTGCCCAAGCACCTCCACCTCTTTTGGGGGCATTATTTCTAAACAAAACAATGGTGTGGACCTTTGCTTTTTAAATTTTTCTAATAACCCCTGTAGACAACAGCATCCACAACAAAGCTCAATGACACCAAAATGTCACCACACAAGACTATATATTTATGTGGCTCAACTATGTAAATCAGAATTGGCACAATAAATATTGGAATAATATTGAAATTTATCAATTGACATTTTTGCTCTGTGGTGTCTGCTCTGTCACTCAAATATGCTAATCTAATATGGTGCTTGACAAAGCTTCTTTGCTTTTCAACTTACTAGCTTTGAAGTGTTTTTTTTTACTTAAAATAGTTAAAGTAAAACATAATTAAGAGGGCCAAAAGCTGGAGTCCTCTTGCAGATGCTCCATGCAACAAGTCCATTGGGTTGTTCAGTATAGGGTGACAATCCAGCATCCTGTTTCCAACAATTGTACATTTATTAGCTGATGCTTTGTTTGTTTGAATATTTGTGATGGTTCCCTTTGGATTAACCATGGAAATGAAAGGGAACTTGAGAAATGTTGAAGAAAGGAATGTAATGGCTTTATTTTCTAAAAATGTAGAAGCTACAGAAAGAGCTAATAGGAAATAAATACCAACATTTATATACCAATTTTAGAAATATTAATTTTTCCTCCTATCAATTCAATTACTTGTACTCATGCCCAGAATCAGTTCTACTATTAAATATGGTAAAACAGTCCACTTTGAGCACATCAAACTAGTAGAAGAGTGAGCTGTGTCAGACATAACTTACACATTCCCTCCTTTTCACATTAGGTCTCTGCTTTCAGGAGAGGTGGAAAAAATATTCCTTCATCAGTATAGAAAACAGTAATCTTGTATATTGAAGGAGACAGAAAGCTATCCTGTCCACTCCAGTAGAGGAGATAAGCCTGCTTTAGCAATGCATTTGAAATTTAGAAATTCACTTAATATGGACATTCTTGAAGATCAGAAAGGTTCTTCAATATATTTCTTTCCAATAGATTGTAGAAATGCTAATTAAATTTTAATTAACTTTCTATGTTTTAATTGACTGTGTAGCTAAGCTACCCAGAGTTACCCTATGATAAGATGGGTGACCAATAAAAAATTTACTTAAAATATCTAAGCAGGGTTAGGGTTAATCCTATCATGTAGAGTGCAGACTACTGAGCAGTACTACAGAAAGATGGAGTTACATTGATCTGATAATAGCATTTTAAGATAAGACAAATTGGAATGACCAGGATATTTAATAAAAAAAGTGGAAATAATAACTCCTGGTGTGCTCCTGTGTAGAAGGATCAATAGAACATAACATTGCTTCAATAATTCCCCCATCGCATGAGCACAGGCTTTTTGGAAGAGGGTTTTTTTTTGTATCTTCCTTTGGTAACAGTTGTTGGAAGGACATTGAATCTGGCTAAAGAAAGGGTGCTTCTGAATTTTGGGATTATTATGCAACTGAGATGTCTGGCTAGTGGGGGAGAATGTGCAGAGTGGCTCAAAAAGGTATTTCTGGGAAGATTGAGAAGTCAACTTGCAGCTCTAAAACAGTGGCCTACTATCTGAGATTAGTTAGAGCATGTTCATAGCCCATCAAGGTGGCTGGCTATGAATAGCCATAGACGTGCAGTTTAGATTGCATTGCCTGGCTCCTGGAGCACTGGAAGCTGTCAATCATTAGAAAGGTCAGACCAACTGGAAAGAAAAGGATGTTAAGTCAGTGGGAGAAAATGTGAATCCAGGCAGAAGTTTCAATTTTGAGAAGGCCAACTTCACAGTAAAGGTCTGTGCTCAAAACATAAGGAGGCAGTTGAAAGCTAGTTCTCAAAAATTTGACTGAAGTCTTTCCAAGAGGAGGAATGTCCTGTAGGGACCCAACTGAGCTCCAAAAAGAGTCTTAGCTGAGAAGACTTTAATAACTGCAGGGATATAGGCAGCCCAGATACAGACAGTTATGTAGATGACCCTACACAAAAGGTGCCAGATTTTGACCTTCCTCACCAGCATTGGTCAACTCTGAACAGGATCCATACTCAACATGGTGTCTGCCAGGATTCAGTGTTTAAGTGGGGTCTTGTCTCTACCCCTCAGTGTGACTGTGGTGCTTCTCAACAAAATATCCATCACATTGTGTCCGAATGTCCATCAAGAGCTTACACCAGCCCAATGTCTGTTTTTTTTCAACATAGACCACCCTGTCCTTGAATGGCTGGGTGGACTGGACATTAACATTTGAACTACTGTAAGTCCGTGTATTTGCCATATTATGCTAAATAAATAATAAAACTGCTGGTATTTGCTGAGTTCCTTTGGAAAAGTAAAAGGATTGTAAGATTGACACTTATGCTGCATTTAGAGTGAGGTAGTCAACATGAGATTTGCATTTACCTGTAGCTTGGAAGACAATCCCCACATATTTAAAGGTCTTGACTCATTAGCACATCCTATGCTGAAAAGTATATTGCCTAAGATCTTAGGCAGAGATTACAGTAGGAATTTTTGGTAAGAAAGGGACAATGCCACTCTATCAATGCCATATATTCATGGATGGAGCTGAATAGTAGCCTATCTAAGTAGATAAAAATCAATCACTGAAAGTTTATGTCTTCATTATAAATGACGAATACAATACTTTAATATTAAAATCTTTGGGGAAAGTAGAGTTTTGTTTCTAGCATGTTGGGACTCTGATTCTTTAATATAATGATTAGTGAAACTTAAGAAAGATTGTGAACCTCCAACATATAGCAATATTCACAAATTTACTACCCCTCTTGCAGATGGGTTAATAGAAGTCAGAAATTTGCAATTTCTCCCTCATTAATGGTGAAGCCTGTGGCATACAGAGAAGCTGTAAATAGAGCAAGGGAGTGGGGGAATCAAAATTCAATTTTGTCTCATTTCATTTAAATGAAATGTAATTGCAATTAAACACAGTTAAAATGACTAGTTATGCATGTTTAATAATTGTCCCCTGCTATTCAATTAAAAAAATTGTAATGTGAGGGTGGGGGCAATATGTGGCCTTGCAACCTTACATTTTGCATTTCTGTATTAAATGTTATCAGCCAATAGATCTACCTTCCAAAGAATCTGAAAAAAGAATGATCATTATCATAATTAGTAGTAAAATGAAACAATTAAAATCTGCCTGTATGATAAATGCAGCACTCAAATATTCCAGCTAAGACAACTGCTCTCCCAAATCACTGAGTAAAGTCATAAGCTAGGTTACTAATTAACATAAATCAGTCAACATTTTCTCTGACCCATAAAATCATTACAAATATGAGATTGCTATTTACAAGCCTGCTAGCTATTTCAACAGGCTTTCTTCAGTAGAGAACTGCTTATTAGATTCCAAAGCAATTAGATTAGCTTCAAATAAAAAGAGCCATTTACAAATTGTGAAGCAGACACAAATCTTCAAGGCTTGTTCAGGACCCATGGAATTGATTGGATGTAGGGGACACAGTAGCCTACCCATTAAGACGCTGGGCTTGCCTACCAGTTTGAGACCCAGGTACTGTGTGACGTGAGTCCATGAATGCTCCAGCATCTGCTACCCCAGCAGTTTGAAAGCATGCAGATTGCAAGTAGATAATAGGTGCCACTTCAGTGGAGGATAACAGTGTTCCCTTGAGTCTCTGCGTATTGTCATGCCAGCCACATGACCACAGAAGCATCTTCAGACAACGCTGATTCCCTTGGCTAGGAAATGGAGATGAGCACCATCCCCTAGAGACAGACATGGCTGGACAAGGGAAACTTTTTAAAATCTCTTTTTATATGGATGGAAATGGATCTCCACATAAAGCATCAGTAATTGCAAATAAGAGGTCTGTACATGTGTATGCTATCATAAACCTCCTTTTCAGATCTTTTTCAAAACATAGATTCATCATGCACAATATTTCAGAAGCTATAGCCACAGATACACATAGTGAACCCTCTAGTGAGGCATGATTCCCATATCCCTTTTACTTTTTGTGAAAAGGGACTCCTAATTTCTAGTATTTGCATTATAGCAATGGCAATAGGACTTAGACTTATATACTGTATATCGCTCTTAGGGCTTTACAGCACTCTTGGCAGTTTACAAAGTCAGATTGTTCCCAACAATCTTTTTTATTTTTCAAGTTTTTTATTTTATTCTGCATATACACATCAATGTGTGAACACCTGGGTGTTCTATCCCCCAGATAGGTCCGAAGAAAGAAACTGAATAAGCAAAGTAACTCCACAGCAAGCGAAAGTCTTGTC